>JAVTVY010043230.1:0-20122 GCA_036873755.1 Hanleya hanleyi | reverse complement strand
ACCGATTCGCACGGGGACACTTCCTATCATGTTCTAAATGACGAGATGAGTAAAACGAGACCCCACAACCCTACCGCAAATGTATAGAAGTACGTTTCCCAGGGGACAAACATTGATCCTATACCCTCAGTATGGGACTATATGAGGCTATATCGTACTTTTTCAAAAATTTCACCGATTCGCACGGGGACACTTCCTATCATGTTCTAAATGAAGAGACGAGTAAAACGAGACCCCACAACCCTACCGCAAATGCATAGAAGTACGTTTCCCAGGGGACAAACATCGATCCTATACCCTCAGTATGGGACTATATGAGGCTATATCGTAATTTTTCAAAAATTTCACCGATTCGCACGGGGACACTTCCTATCATGTTCTAAATGACGAGACGAGTAAAACGAGACCCCACAACCCTACTGCAAATGTATAGAAGTACGTTTCCCAGTAGGATAAACATTGAACCTATACCCTCAGTATGGGACTATATGGGGTTCGGTGACTTTTTTCAAAAATTTCACCGATTCGCACGGGGACACTTCCTATCATGTTCTAAATGACGAGACGAGTAAAACGAGACCCCACAACCCTACCACAAATGTATAGAAGTACGTTTCCCAGGGGGACAAACATTGATCCTATACCCTCAGTATGGGACTATATGGGGTTCGGTGACTTTTTTTAAAAATTTCACCGATTCGCACGGGGACACTTCCTATCATGTTCTAAATGACGAGACGAGTAAAACGAGACCTCACAACCCTACCGCAAATGTATAGAGGTACGTTTCCCAGGATGGTCCTATACCTCCCATACTCCATATAGGCATTTTCCCGTAATTTAGGATAAAGTCCGTATTCCGTATTTTTTCAGGAAAATTTTTACATACACCCACCCTGGAACTAGGGGAAGATAACTCTGTTGATAGACAAGCCCCGTTAAGCCCGGCGACCTATATACCCCTCATACCCCATATAGGCATTTTCCCAGGTTTTTCGATGAAGTCCGTGTTCCGTATTTTTTTTTTTTTTTTCAGGAAAAATTTTACATGCACCCACCCAGCCATCAAATACCCCTTCACCTAGGCTTCACGTTGATACCTCACTCGACCCCATTCGACCATTAGGGCTCCCCTAGATGCCAAAACGTCTATTTTCATACCCTTGGGCCACCGCGCATGCGCAGAATGATCCTAATTCAACCCCACACCCAGTCCATCAGATGCCCCTTCATGAATGCTTCAATTTGATACCTCACTCGACCCCATTGGACCATTAGGGGCTCCCCTAGCTCCAAAACGTCTATTTCCATACCCTTGGGACACCGCGCATGCGCAGAAGGCCGATATTTCAACCCCACGCCCAGTCCATCAGATGCCCCTTCACGAATGCTTCACTTTGATACCTCCTACGACTCCATTGGCCCATTAGGGAGTCCCCTAGCTCCAAAACCGCTATTTCCATACCCTTGGGCCACCGCGCATGCGCAGAATGCCGATATTTCAACCCCACACCCAGCCCATCAGATGCCCCTTCACGAATGCTTCACATCGATACCTCACTCGACCCCACTAGACCAGTAGTCAATCTCCTAGCTCCAAAACGGCTATTTTCATACCCTTGGGCCTCCGCGCATGCGCAGAATGCCGATAGTTCAACCCCGCGCCCAGCCCATCAGATGACCCTTCATGAATGCTTCACTTTGATACCTCACTCGACCCCATCGGTCAACTAGGGGCTCCCCTAGTTCCAAAAAGGCTATTTTCATACCCTTCGGCCACCGCGCATGCGCAGAATGACGATATTTCAACCCCACATCCAGCCCATCAAATGCCCCCTCCCCTAAGCTTCACTTTGATACCTCACTCGACCCCATCGGACCATTTTATCTAGGGACTACTTTTTCTCCGCGGAAGCTTTTTCACGAGACCGAATTACCGCCAAAACCGCGGTCAAACCGCATCACCGCGGATGAATACATTTTTTTTTTGCCGGAACTTTTTTTTTTTTTTTTTGGCGGCCATCTTGTACCCACCTCCCACATGGCGGCCATCTTGTACCCACCTCCCACTTGCACTCACTCACACTCGCGGCCATCTTGTACCCACCTCCCACACATGACACTCATACACAGGCCACGCCCCAATACGCCCCAATCCACATACACTTATGACGTCACACCAGGTTCTGCGCATGCGCAGTGAGGCGCTATTCCCTCAATTTAGCCTTTGTATACTACTTGGGTGGCTGAAAAGCGGACTCATGATCTATTCCCTGCCGAATAGAAGGATCCCTGCACCTTTGCTCGTCTGTGATCCGAATCCAGCTCAAAGATCAACGGAAGTAACCCCATATCGAATGTGACCCGGCGATGAATGTGACGTTATTTCCGCACGTGCTGTGATCGGACTGTGCATGCGGCGACACTATATCTACGCCGTTCGCTATATAGCTGAAATATTGCTGAACGCGACGTTAAACCTTAATTCTCTCTCTCTCCGGATGTCAGCACGCCACAAATGCTAAGATATTTATGGTTTTTCTGGGCCTGCTGTACTATTTGGAGATGGGCATCATGTCATAACAACTATGCACATGACCATTTATTGGCAAGGTGCTCATGCCCACAAGAACCCATGTGAACTAGGAACAACAATGTATACAGCCAAAATTTCACCGCTCGAAACCGTTTTCATTTCTTCGATACTGTAGCCTACGTGTATCCACTCAAAAACTGAACAGTACAGGTGTACTGATCCCTGTACGGTGTACGATGCAGGCCTACATATGTATATGTAACGGGTGGCACTAGTACCAGTGTTAAAACTAGCTTACAGCTGGTGGGAAATCTAGTACCAGTGTTAAAACTAGCTTACAGCTGGTGGGAATTTCCCTTTACCTCAGCTGGTGGAGCGCTGGTGTGACAAGCAAGAGGACCTTGGATCGGATCGGATCCCGATAGCGCCTAAAAATCTTCGTCCTTTACACATATACGCTGCCAGATCCTTGTGGAAATTGGAGAGACAATATTTTGCCCGTAATGGGTGCCGTTTCGTTACCCTTTTATATTACAGGTCGTGAATGCTCAGTAATTACATAATAACAGCTTTGAGGGGCACAGCAACTGTTCGGTTGGTTTAAATAGTTTATTTGACGACAGGAGCGCAATAAGCCGAACTTATTAGTGCGTCTCCCAGTAAATGTAGGCCTACAGGAAATACATAGTGACAAAAGCATAATATAGACTTATAAATATACGGAAGTCAAAGGGAATTAGATAAGATAAATGAATGAACAAAATACAGTTCAAAAGAAATATAAACTCAAGTATCAAAAGAGTCAGAAAGCCCAGGGTGCCAGAAAAAGTAATCTCGAGTAATCACAAAAGAGTAATCGATGGTCACGAATTATTTTGCGAAAAATGGGATGTAATAGCAGGATTTAGAAACGTTTAGATTCAGTTACAAATTTACCTAGTGCCTTTTGTATTGGTATATTAGCGTTAATATCTTTATTGAGATCCCCAAATAATAAAATCGATGCTTTCGGGATCGCCTGATCGGTCACATGTATATGTATGATTGAACGATACTTGTGAAGTCACACTTTTCGGCAACTGTACAATATTTTTTAAAATGTACTACAAACACTGTACATTATTTTCACGCATGCATAGTCAATTAATACAGGTTTCTATTGGCCAATAGAGAAGAGGCTTGTGCTAGTTTAAATATGCAAAACATCTGGAAAAGCACATCACAAATCCAAGCGAAACAAGGCACTTGCTTATAAATCCACATCCAAAATCCAAAACCAAAGGAGTCACTTCAACACAGTAAATCCGTGGTTGTTGTGCATCATGTCATGTCACGTCGAAAAGCGGTATCTTCTCTTACATGAACTATATCCCGTGCGGACTCATCAGTGAAGATGTGATCGACTATGCCGTCAAGCCTATGGGTCATCGAAAGAACTGTTGACCGAGCATTGACCACAGTTGCCTGACCTGTGGGATATTGGATGGTCGATGTCTAAGTATAATTTTTAAAAAAATTATGTTTCTAAGTGTATTTATCTTTCATCTTTGGCTCAATTAAAGTCATTCCGTATAATGTCAAGCGGAGTTACTACAGTTTTTAATTATCTACCATACCCTGCCCTCTATGACATAGAATAAAAGAGAAGTTGGGAATAGAACCGCTCAACACGGTCATTTCAAAACATTCTCAGAAAAGAACGAAAGCCTACCTTTCCAAATGCCATCCGTTTATTACTTCCCAAGTGGACCAGCCTTCGGAATATATGCGCTTTGAATATCTAAACCTTCCCTTGAGGAGAGAAATTCATTCTTCGCGCCAAAACACGATTTTTCAAACTTTTAGCCAGCACTCCGGCAAAAAACACTTCCGTCAGAATTTTAAGAACCGGGCTATACAATATTATCAGCGACGATTGGTCGAAAAGTCATCTCCCGCCCACTGGATTATCTGCCCCTGACTTTTGGAGATAATTTCGACCAATCGTCGCTGATAATATTGAGTAGCCCGGCCCTTAAAATTCTGACGGAAGTGTTTTTTGCCGGAGAGCTGGCGAAAAGTTTGAAAAGCCGTGTTTTGGCGCGAAGAATGAATTTCTCACCCCAATATGATAAACTATAAAGTCACGAAGTGTCAGGTCTCAATTTTTTTGTCGTTCCGCAGATAGCGCAGAAAGTTTGGTTTGGGGGGGGGGGGAGCATGTTATCATCTAGATGGAGAAAACCATCTATGAATTGATGTGATATCACATAAATTCATAGATGGTTTTCTCCTTCTAGTTATCATCGATTTGCCCTCTCAAACAAATATAATCAGTTAAATCTAAGAAAAGAAATCGCAATTATTCCCACACCCAAACAAGACATTACGTAATCGATTTTGCGTGCTATCTAAAATCGATTTCAAATCTGAAATTGCATAAAATTATGCAAATCGTAAAACGGGTGAAGGTGATGAATACTAATTACCCGTTTACTGATGCATAATAATGGACTGTCTCAGATAAAACCTCCAACCTTTTTTTATAAATTAATGCAAAATCTGCTACCTGTATTATACTAATTTTATTTGGGGAAACTAGACGATAATCTTTTAAGAAATAAAAAGTAGTATGGTGCGTATTTATATTGACAGATATATGTAAATAAGTGTCAGTCACAGGCAAAGTCGTGTATTTCATACGCAAATAAACATCCGGAATTCGAGTATTTCTTAACCCTACCTGGCCTGAGGGGGGGGGGGGGCATTATGACACCCCTACCAAATTTTCTGCGCTATCTCCGGAACGACAAAAAATGGAGAGCTGACACTCCGTAATTTTATAGTTTGTCGTATTGGAGTCACTTTGAGCCTATTTGCATAACTCCCCGAGCAGAGGATCATGGGTAAATCCAAGATGGCGGCCATGTCCCAGAAAAGTGATGTGTTTGTCATATTTCTTCAAAATTTCTGCTTTTCCGCAATGAAAAGTGGGCAAAAACTATTTTATTTCACATTACATTAATATTTACTAATTTACCATGCAGTTGGGAAAATTTTGGGGAAATCTGACCGAAGAATCGACCAAAAAATGCCGTTTTTGAAAATGACGTCATTGTGACGTCATCAAAGCGGCCATCTTGGATTTTTTTACATTTTCTGGTAGAGCTTCACCCAAGGGTATAGTGTGATAAGTTTCAGCTCCCTAGCCCAAGGGGTAAGAAAAATAATTAGGGGGGGGGGGCCATTTCGCCCCCCCCCCCCCCGCCCACCGGCCAGGACAGGTCCCAAAAAGCCCAGGCCAGATAGGGTTAAGATACCTGGGAGTTTGCATGTAGAGAAGTTTGGTACAGGTAAAGTCGTCATTGCCCGAGAAAACAGGAACATTCAAATATTTCGTACGACAAAAACACCTGGATTATGTATATTTCATATAACTTGACTACAATAAAAGAAGTACATTTACGTGGTAATTTTAAGAGGCTAGCAGTGAAACAACACTGAAATAGAATGCAACATAGTTTGGTTTTCATAGTACGAGACGAACCAATTACATAAATGCAGAAGTAGGGTTTCTCCGCAGTAGTGCGGAAACATTCCATGCAAGAGAAGGTTCCATGAAGTTAAATATTTAATAAAATTCCCCATTCACGTGAAACCAGCCATCAATTATAAACACACCAGCTCACATGCTTCAGGTACATAATTATTCAAATTTTTACATCGACGCATAATAAATATTAAAACGACTTGCTCGTTCGTCAATACAGACCGTGACAGTTTGAATTGTAATAGGCCTACCTGTATCAACATCGCAGTTTTTGCTTGAACAATTTTTGGCTTGAGGCGTTGCGTTTAAAATTCAAGACACATAGTAGGGTCCGGTGGTCATATACAATTTGTTCATGAGAGTGATCCTAGTACTTTCAGTAATATATCTTTACTTTCTAGGATATTCCTCCTTGTCTGGCTGCTGGTTCAGCTATCTGGTATACGGTATATGAATGAGGATCTATTGCCGATTCCTAAGGTGAGCCAATATCCATTTTCTGTTTTGATAAATTATCTCAAAGCTAATTTAATAGTTCTGAAACTTCAAGTGACGAGGAAGAAAACACAGGAGAATATTTAGCCCATCTAATTTAGATATATATCCGATATACAGATAGGTACACGTATACCGTATCTTATACATAGATCGGCTGATTACTGTGTTGATAGGTACGGCGGACTAAAATACAGGGGGAATTATAGTAATTCAAGCTCGTGGGTTTTTTTGTGTGTGTGTAAAATGTTTGCACATGTGAATTAATATTTATTATGATATTCTAAATCAGAAAATAACTTTGATGCCAATCTGTTTGTACTGAGTTAGTTTGAGCTCAGTAAGAGAATATCCTCAGGTTGTGATCAAAGTAGGCAACAACTTAGAAATATGACAATTGTTTTTAGCAGAAGACACTAGGACTTTATACCACTTGGAATTGTACCGTGTTTTTTTGTATAGCTGTAACTGGCAGTATTGACAGTTGCCGTTTTGAAGTTAGATGAGGCAGCATTGGGAGTTGGATGGTCAATGGTAGTTGTGGCAGTATTGACAGTTGACGGCTTATTTTTAGGTGTGGCAGTATTGTGAGTTGGGGGTTCATTGATAGTTGTGGCAGTATTGACGGTTGACAATTTATATTTAGGTGTGACAGTATTGGGAGTTGGGGTTCATTGGTAGTTGTGGCAGTATTGACGGTTGACAATTTATTTTTAGGTGTGACAGTATTGGGAGTTGGGGTTCATTGGTAGTTGTGGCAGTATTGACGGTTGACAATTTAGTTTTAGGTGTGACAGTATTGGGAGTTGGGGGTTCATTGGTAGTTGTGGCAGTAGTGACAATTGACAGTTTAGTTTTAGGTGCGGCAGTATTGTAAGTCGGAGGTTCACTGGTAGTTGTGGCAGTATTGACAGTTGACAGTTTATTTTTAGGTGCGGCAGTAGTGGAAGTCGGAGGTTCATTGGTAGTTGTGGCAGTAGTGACAATTGACAGTTTAGTTTTAGGTGCGGCAGTATTGTAAGTCGGAGGTTCATTGGTAGTTGTGGCAGTATTGACGGTTGACAATTTATTTTTAGGTGTGACAGTATTGTGAGTTGGGGGTTCATTGGTAGTTGTGGCAGTATTGACGGTTGACAATTTAGTTTTACGTGACAGTATTCGGAGTTGGGGTTCATTGGTAGTTGTGGCAGTATTGACGGTTGACAATTTATTTTTAGGTGTGACAGTATTGGGAGTTGGGGGTTCATTGGTAGTTGTGGCAGTATTGACGGTTGACAATTTAGTTTTAGGTGTGACAGTATTGTGAGTTGGGGGTTCATTGGTAGTTGTGGCAGTATTGACGGTTGACAATTTATTTTTAGGTGTGACAGTATTGGGAATTGGGGGTTCATTGGTAGTTGTGGCAGTATTGGCGGTTGACAATATATTTTTAGGTGTGACAGTATTAGGAGTTGGGGGTTCATTGATAGTTGTGGCAGCTTTGCCAGTTGACAGTATATTTTTAGGTGTGGCAGTATTGGGGGTTGGAGGTTCATTGGTAGTTGTGGCAGTAGTGGCAATTGACAGTTTAGTTTTAGGTGCGGCAGTATTGGAAGTCGGATGTTCATTGTTAGTTGTGGCAGTATTGACGGTTGACAATTCATTTTTAGGTGCGGCTGTAATGGAAGTCGGAGGTTCATTGGTAGGTGTGGCAGTAGTGGCAATTGACAGTTTAGTTTTAGGTGCGGCAGTATTGGAAGTCGGAGGTTCATTGATAGTTGTGGCAATATTGACGGTTGACAGTTTATTTTTAATTGTGGCAGTATTGGAAGTCGGAGGTTCATTGGTAGTTGTGGCACTATTGACAGTTGACAATGTATTTTTACGTGTGACAGTATTGGGAGTTGGGGGTTCATTGGTAGTTGTTGCAGTATTGACAGTTCACATTTTATTTTTCGGTGTGGCAGTATTGGAAGTCGGAGGTTCATTGGTAGTTGTGGCAGTATTGACAGTTGACTGGATTTTTTTTACGTGTAACAGCATTGGAAGTTGGACGTTCATTGGTAGTTGTTGCACTATTGACAGTTGACAGTTTATTTTTAGGTGCGGCAGTACTGGAAGTCGGAGGTTCATTGGTAGTTGTGGCAGTAGTGGCAATTGACAGTTTAGTTTTAGGTGTGACAGTATTGGGAGTTCGGGGTTCATTGATAGTTGTGGCAGCGTTGCCAGATGACAGTATATTTTTAGGTGTGGCAGTATTGGGGGTTGGAGGTTCATTTGTAGTTGTGACAGTATTGAGAGTTGACAGTTTAGTTTTAGGTGTGGCAGCATTGGAAGTCGGAGGTTCATTGGTAGTTGTGGCAGTATTGACGGTTGACAATTTATTTTTAGGTGCGGCTGTACTGGAAGTCGGAGGTTCATTGGTAGTTGTGGCAGTAGTGGCAATTGACAGTTTAGTTTTAGGTGCGGCAGTATTGGAAGTCGGAGGTTCATTGATAGTTGTGGCAGTATTGACGGTTGACAGTTTATTTTTAATTGTGGCAGTATTGGCAGTCGGAGGTTCACTGGTAGTTGTGGCACTATTGACAGTTGACAATTTATTTTTAGGTGTGACAGCATTGGGAGTTGGGGGTTCATTGGTAGTTGTTGCAGTATTGGCAGTTCACATTTTATTTTTCGGTGTGGCAGTATTGGAAGTCGGAGGTTCATTGGTAGTTGTGGCAGTATTGACAGTTGACTGGATTTTTTGACGTGTAGCAGCATTGGAAGTTGGACGTTCATTGGTAGTTGTTGCAGTATTGATGGTTGACAGTTTATTTTTAATTGTGGCAGTATTGGAAGTCGGAGGTTCATTGGTAGTTGTGGCACTATTGACAGTTGACAGTTTATTTTTAGGTGCGGCAGTACTGGAAGTTGGAGGTTCATTGGTAGTTGTGGCAGTAGTGACAATTGACAGTTTAGTTTTAGGTGCGGCAGTATTGTAAGTCGGAGGTTCATTGGTAGTTGTGGCAGTATTGACAGTTGACAGTTTATTTTTAGGTGCGGCAGTACTGGAAGTCGGAGGTTCATTGGTAGTTGTGGCAGTAGTGACAATTGACAGTTTAGTTTTAGGTGCGGCAGTATTGTAAGTCGGAGGTTCATTGGTAGTTGTGGCAGTATTGACGGTTGACAGTTTATTTTTAGGTGTGACAGTATTGAGAGTTGGGGGTTCATTGATAGTTGTTGCAGCGTTGCCAGTTGACAGTATATTTTTAGGTGTGGGAGTATTGGGGTTGGAGGTTCATTTGTAGTTGTGACAGTATTGACATTTTTACGTGTAGCAGCATTGGGAGCCGGAGGTTCATTGATAGTTGTGGCAGTATTGACATTTGACAGTTTAGGTTTAGATGTGGCATTATTGGGAGTTGGAGGTACATTGATAGTTGTTGCAGTATTGACAGTTTAGTTTTAGGTGTAGCAGCATTGGGAGTCGGAGGTTCAGTGATAGTTGTGGCAGTATTGACATTTGACAGTTTAGTTTTAGGCGTGGCAGCACTGGGAGTTGGAGGTTCATTGGTAGTTGTTGCAGTATTGACTGTTGACAGTATATTTTTAATTGTGGCAGTATTGGAAATCGGAGGTTCATTGGCAGTTGCGGCAGTATTGAGAGTTTCAGTTTTAGGTGTGGCAGCATTTCGAGTTGGACGTTCATTGGTAGTTGTGGCAGTATTGACAGTTGACAGTTTATTTTTAGGTGCGGCAGTATTGGAAGTCGGAGGTTCATTGGTAGTTGTGGCAGTAGTGACAATTGACAGTTTAGTTTTAGGTGTGGCAGCATTTCGAGTTTCACGTTCATTGGTACGTGGCAGTATTGACAGTTGACTGTTTATTTTTACGTGTAGCAGCATTGGGAGTTGAAGATTCATTGGCAGTTGTTGCAGTATTCACAGTTGACAGTTTATTTTTAGGTGTGGTAGTATTAGAAGTCGGAGGTTCATTGGTAGTTGTGGCAGTATTGACAATTGACAGTTTAGTTTTAGGTGTGGCAGCAGTTCGAGTTGGACGTTCATTGGTAGTTGTGGCAGTATAATTGACAGATGGCTGTTTATTTTTTAGGTATGGCAGCATTGGGATTGAGGTATTGGTAATTGTGGCAGTATTGACAGTTGACGGATTATTTTTAGGTGGGGCAGTATTGGAAATTGGGGGTTGAATGGTAGATGTGACATTGACAGTTGGTGGTTTATTCTTAGGTGTAGCAGCATTGGGAGTTGGTTCTTTGGGAGTTGTGACAATATTGATAGCTGACGAGGGGGGGATTTGGTTTGATGTCACACTCAAGGTTATTTCACTTATATGGTGACAGGCAGTTTGAATGGTGGAGGAACCCAGAGTGATAGGTGACGGGTTATGTTAGGTGTGACAGTATTGGTAGTTTTAAGTTCATTGGTAGTAGTGACAGTATCGAAAGTTGGTGGGTGCCTGCTGCCGCCCCTCCCTCACCCACCGGAGGTCGGAGGTTGACTTGGGGATACCGGAGGTGCGTAATTCCGTAATATATTTTTTTGTCCGGACAACAACTGTTTTGACAGGATGTATCGATTAACGTAAAGTTGAGTAGTGACTTCATATAGAAGAAAGCAAGATTGTTGTTGCTTTTCATGTGTCCTTAAATATGGTTGCTGTCGCCAAATTCAATTTCTCCTACGCGCAAATGGGATATTTGTTGTCCAGGCAATATCTTGTGAAAGGATGTATCGAACGGCTCCACATATTCTTTTCAAATTTGTTATACATATATGCATAACTTGCCACTAGATGTCGATTGGTGTAGCATCATTATTAGCTTGACCTACTTTTCAGAACGACCTTCCAAGATCTTGTCCGGATCAAGCGCTGAACAGATCAACTTGGTATACCTGGTCGATGGTCTAACAAACTTCCTCGTTTGAATTTGCTCCGTAAACAAATGTGGCCGCCATCGACCAATCAAATTCGTTGGAATTCCAAGTAACGGAATATGATGGCGAAGACGGCTATATATATATATATATGTTATTCGACATGGTGATGAAGAACGAATCGATTCCAAGGTCGAGGATTACAGTACAGGGTCAAAACGACGCGATGCTTGTCATACATGAACGATAGGTCGTCTGTCAAAAAATATCATGGGAAATTGCTCCATTAACAAATTTGGCGGTGTCTGACCAATCAAATTAGTCAGATTTCAAGTATGCCTAAAATAAGTTGATGAAGGAAACTGCTATATGTATGTTATACGACGTGATGATGAAGAAAACACGGATCCAATTGTCGGGAATTGTACCGATTTGCCTGATCGGACCCCAAAATGGCCACTATAACTGATGCACTTTTAACCCGGTTTATTTGCGCTCGCGGTAGTTTTAGCAGTATTGGTTGTTGACGGTTCATTAGTATTTGTGGTAGCATTGAAAGTTGACGGTTCATTGGTAGTTTTGGCAGTATTGTTAGTTGACGGTTCATTGGTAGTTGTGGCAGTACTGTTAGTTGAAGGTTCATTGGTAGTTGTGGCAGTATCGGTAGTTTTGTGGCCTTTTAACAATCTTGGAGCAGCCAGTGTTTTGTTAAAGAGTGGCTGGCAGTATCGGTGGTTTGCGGTTTATTGGACCGTATGAACAATACGTGTTTAATTGTCCAGGAAGGAATTCGCCGTCATGCATGAATAACCCATTATTGTAAAAACGTGATAAGACTGTTATCAAGTGTGGATAAACTAATTCTATAACGATGACTTCGCATGCAAGCTCAGCGAGCGTTTCGATGGGTTCTGTACGCATTATATCCCAAGCAATTAGGGAAAACTTAATATTCTACAGGAAAAGCCACTTGACCCGTACGTTTTGTCTTCCTCCAGGGACAGATAACCATTATGCAAGATATCACACGTTAGCCGCGAGAATTTGGGTCAAAATTTCTGATTTCTTGTAAAGTTTGGTTTGAATAAACGTATGTTTTCCTTAACCTTACTAGAGGGGGGGGGGCTGTGATTATGAGTTAGTTCATGGCATATCCTATTTGGGTCATTTTTAACCTATTTACATACGTCAGTCTCCGGGCAGAGGATCATGGGAGAATTCAAAATGGCGATCATAGGGGTGTGACGTGTGACTTTTTCTTGGGACTTTTTGTCATTTCTTCGCCAAAAATTTACTAAAATTATTTATTTCACATCAGATAATTAATTTCCAATTTATTATGTAGTTTTTTTTCGGAGAAAATAGCATAATTAAAACATTTGTTAAAAAATAACCCCACCAAAATGCATATTATGAATATCGCTTCGCTGTGACGTCATTAGATCTGCCATTTTAGATTTTTCAACATTCTCTTTTAGAACTTACATCATGTCTTCTCCATTTTACGGGATTGCATACATGAAATCTGGTCTAATGTACCGGCGTAAATATTGAAACCCCATGGGCTATTCTTGAAATTTGTTTTGCGTATACGGTATTCCATTATGAATTATATAACCGTGAAACTGTACATCAAGGTTAGATCCACAAATCTCAAATTAAAGTAAAAAAAATCTTGTTAAATTAATGTCATTTGACATTTCAAAATATCTTGAGGCTTGAGACTGACACATCTCTTTCTAACCTAGATTTGCAGTATGAATTAATGTTGTTACAGACGCCAATAATTGAAATAAAAATCAGCGGTCGCCACTTCACGATATGCTATTGATGCCCATCAACATGCTCTCGAAAATGATTAGATTGAAATTCGATCTATCAGATTGAAATTAGTGACCAATCTTCTATTGGATTGAAAATATTCAATCTAATATAATAAAAGCAAAGCGATAAAATGAATCTGTTGTAGACAGAAATTCAATGTACTATATTGAAATTTTCCATCTAATAGATGGAATATTCAATGGAATATTTTTGTCACTAATTGCAATCTAGATTGAAGATTCAATCTAATTATTTTAGAGAGTGGCGTATCCCCCTCCCGTCTCGGATTAACACTGATATTATAGGGAAATAGAGAAATATTAGTATAAAGTTTGATTTTTTTTATAGAAATGGACAGAGATTTTCCCCAAAATTCTCAAATAAAACGTACATAACTCTGTTTCATCAAAATACCCAAAATAAATGTCACCATGTTCGTTTTCTTTCTACCGCGCAAAAACATAATTTTCCATGTTATTTATAATAAACTGAGGTAACGAATGGCAACAAATTCAGTCCTATTTGATATATTTTTGACATATTTCTTCAACAATGAACATAACATTTCAGGACACCAAAAATTAGCACACTCAGGCGAAATTGACTTTTTCACCTATTTGAAACATATTAGCATCTACTAGTGTGTCAGATGTGGCGATCTCGTTTCATTACAACATTCCAATTGCTTCTTTGTTACCAGGAGAAATACTTTACTGATTTATTTGAATATGAACGTCATAAACCCCATTTATTTGGCATGATATAAGATATTGAAAGTAAACCTGAAAAGACAATTTTATTTCTGAATATGTAGTAAATTCTCTTCGATAGACTTTTCAGTAGATTCAATAGAATTATCAAGCGTAAAATGTATTAAAGCGTAAATGTAAACGGCCTAAGTTTTTCTAATGACATGTATGTATGGTACATACTTATATCTTTGGAGAGTGTGATTAGCACGATGATAGTCGCGCATGGGCGATGTGATCACGGGGCATTCGGGAGGGGAGTGTAGCCTTCCTTTATCAGGTGTAGATCACTCCTTATCCCTAGTCATGCATGGTTCGTCTGACATAACCGAGCCATGAGAGAGTGCGTATCTACCAGGACGAAGAGCAGACCGTTTTATTAATAGACTCCCCGAATAAGATTCTCGACCTCATGACTTTTCCGAATATGCCCGAATTTAAGCGAATTATAAGCGCCAGGTACTATGTCGCACATGTCTTCCCCTCAGGTTGTTTTGAATTCAGATGTTCGTATCCGTGTTTGCCATACCTTAAAATACATCCCTTGTCATTCCCGCTCGGACTGCCCTTTAGCTTTTTTTTTTGCGTAAACCCAGCTTTGTAGGAATAGAACAAGATCCGACGAAGGTCACGAACCAGTCTCGCATGCCATCCGTGCATTAGTTTTTATTTTTAACACACCGTTCAAGTCTTAGTCGCACTTCAGTGTGGCAGTATTGGAAGTTGGAGGTTCATTGGTAGTTGTTGCAGTATTGACGGTTGACAGTTTAGTTTTAGGTGTGGCAGCATTTCGAGTTGGAGGTCCATTGGTAGTTGTTGCAGTATTGACGGTTGACAGTTTAGTTTTAGATGTGGCAGCATTTCGAGTTGGAGGTCCATTGGTAGTTGTTGCAGTATTGACGGTTGACAGTTTAGTTTTAGGTGTGGCAGCATTTCGAGTTGAAGGTCCATTGGTAGTTGTTGCAGTATTGACAGTTGACAGTTTTGTTTTAGGTGTGGCAGTATTGGAAGTCGGAGGTTCATTGATAGTTGTGGCAGTATTGACAGTTGACAGTTTAGTTTTAGGTGTAGCAGCATTTCGAGTTGGAGGTCCATTGGTAGTTGTTGCAGTATTGACGGTTCACTGTTTATTTTTAGTTGTGGCAGTATTGGAAGTCGGAGGTTCATTGATAGTTGTGACACTATTGACAGTTGACAGTTTAGTCTTAGGTGTGGCAGCATTGGAAGTCGGAGGTTCATTGGCAGTTGACTTTATTTTTACGTGTAGCAGCATTGGGAGTTGAAGGTTCATTGGTAGTTGTGGCAGTATTGACAGTTGACAGTTTAGTTTTAGGTGTGGCAGCATTTTAAGGTAGACGTTCAATGGTAGTTGTGGCAGTATTGACAGTTGACAGTTTAGTTTTAGGTGTGGCAGCATTGGAAGTCGGAGGTTCAATGGCAGTTGACTGTTTATTTTTACGTGTAGCAGCATTGGGAGTTGAAGGTTCATTGGTAGTTGTGGCAGTATTGACAGTTGACAGTTTAGTTTTAGGTGTGGCAGCATTTTAAGGTAGACGTTCAATGGTAGTTGTGGCAGTATTGACAGTTGACAGTTTAGTTTTAGGTGTGGCAGCATTGGAAGTCGGAGGTTCAATGGCAGTTGACTGTTTATTTTTACGTGTAGCAGCATTGGGAGTTGAAGGTTCATTGGTAGTTGTGGCAGTATTGACAGTTGACAGTTTAGTTTTAGGTGTGGCAGCATTTTAAGGTAGACGTTCAATGGTAGTTGTGGCAGTATTGACAGTTGACAGTTTAGTTTTAGGTGTGGCAGCATTGGAAGTCGGAGGTTCAATGGCAGTTGACTGTTTATTTTTACGTGTAGCAGCATTGGGAGTTGAAGGTTCATTGGTAGTTGTGGCAGTATTGACAGTTGACAGTTTAGTTTTAGGTGTGGCAGCATTTTAAGGTGGACGTTCAATGGTAGTTGTGGCAGTATTGACAGTTGACAGTTTAGTTTTAGGTGTGGCAGCATTGGAAGTCGGAGGTTTATTGGCAGTTGACTGTTTATTTTTACGTGTAGCAGCATTGGGAGTTGGAGGTTCATTGGTAGTTGTGGCAGTATTGACAATTGACAATTTAGTTTTAGGTGTGGCAGCATTTCGATTTGGAAGTTCATTGGTAGTTGTGGCACTATTGGCAGTTGTCAGATTATTTTTAGGTGTGGGAGCATTGGGAGCTGGAGGTTCATAGGTAGTTGTGGCAGTATTGACAGTTGACAGTTTATATTTAGGTATGGCGGTATTGGGAGTTGCAAGTTCTTTGGGAGTTTTGACAATATTGATAGCTGACGAGGGGGGATTTGGTTTGATTTCATACTCAAGATTATTTCACTTATATGGTGACAGCCAGTTTGAATGGTGGAGGAAGCCAGAGTGATAGGTGACGGGTTATGTTAGGTGTGACAGTATTGTGAGTTTTAAGTTCATTGGTAGTAGTGACAGTATTGAAAGTTGGCGGTTTAATCTCCCCCCCCCCCCCACTGGGGGTCGGAGATTGACTTGGGGATACCGGAGGTGCGTAATTCCGTAATATATTTTTTGGTCCGGACAATAACTGTTTTGACAGGATGTATCGATTAACGTAAAGTTGAGTAGTGACTTCATATAGAAGAAAGCAAGATTGTTATTGCTTTTCACCGAGATGTGTCGTTAAATATGGTTGCTGTCGCCAAATTCAATTTCTCCTACGCGCAAATGGTATATTTGTTGTCCAGGCAATATCTTGTGAAAGGATGTATCGAACGGCGCCACATATTCTTTTCAAATTTGTTATACATATATGCATAACTTGCCACTAGATGTCGATTGGTGTAGCATCATTATTAGCTTGACCTACTTTTCAGAAAAACCTTCCAAGATCTTGTCCGGATCAAGCGCTGAACAGATCAACTTGGTATACCTGGTCGATGGTCTAACAAACTTCCTCGTTTGAATTTGCTCCGTAAGCAAATGTGGCCGCCATCGACCAATCAAATTCGTTGGAATTCCAAGTAACGGAATATGATGGCGAAGACGGCTATATATATATGTTATTCGACATGGTGATGAAGAACGAATCGATTCCAAGGTCGAGGATTACAGTACAGGGTCAAAACGACGCGATGCTTGGCATACAATGTACATGAACGATAGGTCGTCTGTCAAAAAATATCATGGGAAATTGCTCCATTAACAAATTTGGCGGTCTCTGACCAATCAAATTAGTCAGATTTCAAGTATGCCTAAAATAATTTGATGAAGGAAACTGCTATATGTATGTTATACGACGTGATGATGAAGAAAGAACGGATCCAATTGTCGGGAATTGTACCGATTTGCCTGATCGGACCCCAAAATGGCCACTATAACTGATGCACTTTTAACCTGGTTTATTTGCGCTCGCGGTAGTTTTAGCAGTATGGGTTGTTGACGGTTCATTAGTATTTGTGGTAGCATTGAAAGTTGACGGTTCATTGGTAGTTTTGGCAGTATTGTTAGTTGACGGTTCATTGGTAGTTGTGGCAGTACTGTTAGTTGAAGGTTCATTGGTAGTTGTGGCAGTATCGGTAGTTTTGTGGCCTTTTAACAATCTTGGAGCAGCCAGTGTTTTGTGAAAGAGTGGCTGGCAGTATCGGTGGTTCGCGGTTTATTGGACCGTATGAACAATACGTGTTTAATTGTCCAGGAAGGAATTCGCCGTCATGCATGAATAACCCATTATTGTAAAAACTTGATAAAACTGTTATCAAGTGTGGATAAACTAATTCTATAACGATGACTTCGCATGCAAGCTCAGCGAGCGTTTCGATGGGTTCTGTACGCATTATATCCCAAGCAATTAGGGAAAACTTAATATTCTACAGGAAAAGTCACTAGTAGTAGTGTAAACCCTTTACAGCGCACATTGACCTACTTTTTTGTTCCCTCCGGGGGAGGATTGAGGAGGAACTTTTCGGGGGATTCCCCAGTGGGGGTTTCCCAATGACGATCACGTGATCAAGGCATGTCTCGACTTGTTCTGGGTTGTACAGTTCTGCCATACGGAGGATGGGTACTAATAAATTAATTAATTAATTAATTTTAATTAATTACTTGTAAAATGGCGGTGTTTTTAGACGGCGCAAGGGAGCAAACGAGGCGGTGGGGACGTCACGGGGAGAAAGAATCCTCACATTACCCTCAAAAAAACCTCTAAGCCATATAATAATAATAAACATAATCTATAGGTGTTGTACCATGTTAATAGGATCAGTCTAGCATCTGTACCACCCTAGGGTCGAGTGTTTATTGTCCCGTGTATCTCCGCAAGAAAACAACAAAGAAAATGGCGGCTCCAGGATGGTGCGGGGACGCCCTTTCCATATCACGGCGTCGACCGTAGCGCCATCTGCACACATTGACGCAAGGGAGACAACTCGTGTGGGCCAAGGATATGGAAATAGCCGTGTTGGAGCTAGGGGAGTGACTACTGGTCCAGTGGGGTCGAGTGAGGTATCAATGTGAAGCCTATGTGAGGGGGCATGTAATGGGCTGGGTGTGGGGTTGAACTAGCGTCATTCTGCGCATGCGCGGTGGCCGAAGGGTATGAAAATAGCCGTTTTGGAGCTAGCGAAGCCAATAATGGTCCAATGGGGTCGAGTGAGGTATCCAAGTGAAGCTTATGCGAAGGGGTCTCTGACTGGACTAGCGGCTTGGGCGTTGTCATCATTCTGCGCATGCGCGGTGGCCCAAGGGTATGAACATAGCCGTGTTGGGAGCTAGGGGAGTGACTACTGGTCCAGTGGGGTCGAGTGAGGTATCCAAGTGAAGCTTAGGTGAAGGGGCATCTGACTGGACTAGCGGATTTGAACTAGCGTCATTCTGCGCATGCGCGGTGGCCCAAGGGGTATGAACATAGCCGTGTTGGGAGCTAGGGGAGTTACTACTGGTCCAGTGGGGTCGTATGAGGTATCCAAGTGAAGCTTAGGTGAAGGCATCTGACTGGACTAGTGGATTTGAACTAGCGTCATTCTGCGCATGCGCGGTGGCCCAAGGGTATGGAAATAGCCGTGTTGGGAGCTAGCGAAGCCAATAATGGACCGATGGAGTTGTATGAGGTATCAAAGTGAAGCCTAGGTGAAGGGGCATCAGACTGGACTAGTGGGTGTGAACTAGCGTCATTCTGCGCATGCGCATAGACGTTTTGGGGATGTAGGGGAGTTACTCATGATCCAATGGGGTCGAGTGAGGTATCAAAGTGAAGCTTAGATGAAGGGGCATCTAATGGGTTGGGTGTGCGGTAGCCATTCTGCGCATGCGCAGATGCAATGCGGAGCTCTCGTCCAATCAGAAGCGAGTATTTCAAATCCGCCACGGAGCTCTCGTCCAATCAGAAGCGAGTATTTTGACCCGGTGCATTATGGGACATATCCAAGATGGCGGCACGTATGTTCAAGATGGCGGCACATCCGGTGTCGAAAACTGGCCATTTTTGTCGGGATGGGGTCACCTAGTGTCGAAAACTGGACCCTGTATGGGTCCCGCTAGACGTGTTGGAGCTAGGGGAGCCACGAATGGTCCAATGGGGTCGAGTGAGGTATCAAAGTGAAGGGGCATCTGACTGGACTAGTGGGTTTGAACTAGCGGCATTCTGCGCATGCGCAGTCTGGCCGTAGTATAGAAATAGACGTGTTGGAGCCAGGGGAGCCCCTAATGGACCGATGGAGTTGTATGAGGTATCCATGTGAAGCATTCGTGAAGGGTCATCTGATGGGTTGAGTGTGCGGTAGGAATATCATTCTGCGCACGCGCAGACGCAATGCGGAGCTCTCGTCCAATCAGAAGCGAGTATTTCAAATCCGTCACAGAGCTCTCAGCCAATCAGAAGCGAGTATTTTGACCCGGTGCATTATGGGCCATGTCCAAGATGGCGGCACGTATGTTCAAGATGGCGGCACATCCGGTGTCGAAAACTGGCCATTTCCTCGGGATGTGGTCACCTAGTGTCGAAAACTGGACCCTGTATGGGTCCCGCTAGCGCCTTGACGCCATGATATAGACCGGAGAGAGAAAACAACAACAACAAGGATGACACATGAGGGAACAACAACAACAACAACTTTTTTTTCATATAG
>JAVTVY010043229.1:0-21016 GCA_036873755.1 Hanleya hanleyi | reverse complement strand
CTTGCCTGCAAGATATATTGAGAACTACTAGTCGGAATTTCACTAAACTTGGTCAAAAGCTTCATTTTTATAGCCTCCACAATTGGTCAGGTTTTGGTGTGTGTGCGTTTGTTCGTCCGTGTCGTAGAGGCTGTGCTATCGGTAGGTATGTTCCTTACAGACATGACTTTTCATGAAAATACAGGTCTTGCCGGCAAGATATATTGAGAACTACTAGACGGAATTTCACCAAACTTGATCGAAAGCTTCATTTTTATAGCCCCCACAATTGGTCGGGTTTTGCTGTGTGTGCGTTTGTTCGTCCGTGTCGTAGAGGCTGTGCTATCTGTACGTCTGTCCCTTACAGACATGCATTTTCATGAAAATACAGGTCTTGCCTGCAAGATATATTGAGAGCTACTAGACGGAATTTCACTAAACTTGGTCGAAAGCTTCATTTTTATAGCCCCCACAATTGGTCAGGTTTTGGTGTGTGTGCGTTTGTTCGTCCGTGTCGTAGAGGTTGTGCTATCGGTACGTATGTTCCTTACAGACATGCATTTTCATGAAAATACAGGTCTTGGCTGCAAGAGATATTGAGAACTACTAGACGGAATTTCACTAAACTTGGTCGAAAGCTTCATTTTTATAGCCCCCACAATTGGTCAGGTTTTGGTGTGCGTGTGTTTGTTCGTCCGCGTCGTAGGGGCTGTGCTATCTGTACGTATGTCCCTTAAAGCCATGCATTTTCATGAAAATACAGGTCTTGCCTGCAAGATATATTGAGAACTACTAGACGGAATTTCACTAAACTTGGTCGAAAGCTTCATTTGTATAGCCCCACAATTGGTCAGGTTTTGGTGCGTGTGCGTTTGTTCGTCCGTGTCGTAGAGGCGGTGCTATCTGTACGTCTGTCCCTTTCAGACATGCATTTTCATGAAAATACACGCCTTGCTTGCAAGATATATTGAGAACTACTAGACAGAATTTTACTAAACTTGGTCGAAAGCTTCATTTTTATAGCCCCCACAATTGGTCAGGTTTTGGTGTGTGTGCGTTTGTTCGTCCGTGTCGTAGAGGCTGTGCTATCTGTACGTATGTCCCTTACAGACATGCATTTTCATGAAAATACAGGACTTGCCTGCAAGATATATTGAGAACTACTAGACGGAATTTCACTAAACTTGGTCGAAAGCTTCATTTTTATAGCCCCCACAATTGGTCAGGTTTTGGTGTGTGTGTGCGTTTGTTCGTCCGTGTCGTAGAGGCTGTGCTATCTGTAAGTATGTCCCTTACAGACATGCATTTTCATGAAAATACAGGCCTTGCCTGCAAGATATCTTGAGAACTACTAGGCGGAATTTCACTAAACTTGATCGAAAGCTTCATTTTTATAGCCCCCACAATTGGTCGGGTTTTGGTGTGTGTGCGTTTGTTCGTCCGTGTCGTAGAGGCTGTGCTATCTGTACGTCTGTCCCTTACAGACATGCATTTTCATGAAAATACAGGCCTTGCTTGCAAGATATATTGAGAACTACTAGACAGAATTTCACTAAACTTGGTCGAAAGCTTCATTTTTATAGCCTCCACAATTGGTCAGGTTTTGGTATGTGTGCGTTTGTTCGTCCGTGTCGTAGAGGCTGTGCTATCTGTACGTATGTCCCTTACAGACATGCATTTTCATGAAAATACAGGTCTTGCCTGCAAGATATATTGAGAACTACTAGACGCATTTTCGCTAAACTTGGTCGAAAGCTTCATTTTTATAGCCCCCACAATTGGTCAGGTTTTGGTGTGTGTGCGTTTGTTCGTCCGTGTCGTAGAGGCTGTGCTATCTGTACGTATGTCCCTTACAGGCATGCATTTTCATGAAAATACAGGTCTTGCCTGCAAGATATATTGAGAACTACTAGACGGAATTTCACTAAACTTGGTCGAAAGCTTCATTATTATAGCCCCACAATTGGTTAGGTTTTGGTGTGTGTGCGTTTGTTCGTCCGTGTCGTAGAGGCTGTGCTATCTGTACGTGTGTCCCTTACAGACATGCATTTTCATGAAAATACAGGTCTTGCCTGCAAGATATATTGAGAACTACTAGACGGAATTCCACTAAACTTGGTCGAAAGCTTCATTTGTATAGCCCCCACAATTGGTCAGGTTTTGGTGCGTGTGCGTTTGTTCGTCCGTGTCGTAGAGGCTGTGCTATCTGTACGTGTGTCCCTTAAAGCCATGCATTTTCATGAAAATACAGGTCTTGCCTGCAAGATATATTGAGAACTACTAGACGGAATTTCACTAAACTTGGTCAAAAGTTTCATTTTTATAGCCCCCACAATTGGTCAGGTTTTGGTGTGTGTGCGTTTGTTCGTCCGTGTCGTAGAGGCTGTGCTATCGGTACGTGTGTTCCTTACAGACATGACTTTTCATGAAAATACAGGTCTTGCCGGCAAGATATATTGAGAACTACTAGACGGAATTTCACCAAACTTGATCGAAAGCTTCATTTTTATAGCCCCCACAATTGGTCGGGTTTTGCTGTGTGTGCGTTTGTTCGTCCGTGTCGTAGAGGCTGTGCTATCTGTACGTCTGTCCCTTACAGACATGCATTTTCATGAAAATACAGGTCTTACCTGCAAGATATATTGAGAACTACTAGACGGAATTTCACTAAACTTGGTCGAAAGCTTCATTTTTATAGCCCCCACAATTGGTCAGGTTTTGGTGTGTGTGCGTTTGTTCGTCCGTGTCGTAGAGAGGCTGTGCTATCTGTACGTATGTCCCTTACAGACATGCATTTTCATGAAAATACAGGTCTTGCCTGCAAGATATATTGAGAACTACTAGACGCATTTTCGCTAAACTTGGTCGAAAGCTTCATTTTTATAGCCCCCACAATTGGACAGGTTTTGGTGTGTGTGCGTTTGTTCGTCCGTGTCGTAGAGGCTGTGCTATCTGTACGTATGTCCCTTACAGACATGCATTTTCATGAAAATACAGGCCTTGCCTGCAAGATATCTTGAGAACTACTAGACGGAATTTCACTAAACTTGGTCGAAAGCTTCATTTTTATAGCCCCCACAATTGTTCAGGTGTTGGTGCGTGTGCGTTTGTTCGTCCGTGTCGTAGAGGCTGTGCTATCTGTACGTATGTCCCTTACATACATGCATTTTCATGAAAATACATGCCTTGGCTGCAAGATATCTTGAGATCTACTAGACGGAATTTCACTAAACTTGGTCGAAAGCTTCATTTTTATAGCCCCCACAATTGGCTAGGTTTTGGTGTGTGTGCGTTTGTTCGTCCGTATCGTAGAGGCTGTGCTATCTGTACGTATGTCCCTTACAGACATGCATTTTCAGGAAAATACAGGTCTTGCCTGCAAGATATATTGAGAACTACTAGACGGAATTTCACTAAACTTGGTCGAAAGCTTCATTTTTATAGCCCCCACAATTGGTCAGGTTTTGCTGTGTGTGCGTTTGTTCGACCGTGTCGTAGAGGCTGTGCTATCTGTACGTATGTCCCTTACAGACATGCATTTTCATAAAAACACAGGTCTTGCCTGCAAGATATATTGAGAACTACTAGACGGAATTTCACTAAACTTGGTCGAAAGCTTCATTTTTATAGCCCCCACAATTGGTCAGGTTTTGGTGTGTGTGCGTTTGTTCGTCCGTGTCGTAGAGGCTGTGCTATCTGTACTTACATACATGCATTTTCATGAAAATACAGGTCTTGTCTGCAAGATATATTGAAAATTACTAGACGGAATTTCACTAAACTTGGTCGAAAGCTTCATTATTTTAGCCCCCACAATTGGTTAGGTTTTGGTGTGTGTGCGTTTGTTCGTCCGTGTCGTAGAGGCTGTGCTATCTGTACGTCTGTCCCTTACAGACATGCATTTTCATGAAAATACAGGCCTTGCTTGCAAGATATATTGAGAACTACTAGACAGAATTTCACTAAACTTGGTCGAAAGCTTCATTTTTATAGCCCCCACAATTGGGCAGGTTTTGGTGTGTGTGCGTTTGTTCGTCCGTGTCGTAGAGGCTGTGCTATCTGTACGTGTGTCCCTTACAGACATGCATTTTCATGAAAATACAGGTCTTGCCTGCAGATATATTGAGAACTACTAGACGGAATTTCACTAAACTTGGTCTAAAGCTTCATTTTTATAGCCCCCACAATTGGCCAGGTGTTGTTGTGTGTGCGTTTGTTCGTCCGTGTCGTAGAGGCTGTGCTATCTGTACGTATGTCCCTTACAGACATGCATTTTCATGAAAATACAGGTCTTGCCTGCAAGATATATTGAGAACTACTAGACGGAATTTCAGTAAACTTGGTCGAAAGCTTCATTTTTATAGCCCCCACACTTGGTCAGGTTTTGGTGTGTGTGCGTTTGTTCGTCCGTGTCGTAGAGGCTGTGCTATCTGTACGTGTGTCCCTTACAGACATGCATTTTCTTGAAAATACAGGTCTTACCTTCAAGATATATTGAGAACTACTAGACGGAATTTCACTAAACTTGGTCGAAAGCTTCATTTTTATAGCCCCACAATTTGTCAGGTTTTGGTGTGTGTGCGTTTGTTCGTCCGTGTCGTAGAGGCTGTGCTATCTGTACTTACATACATGCATTTTCATGAAAATACAGGTCTTGTCTGCAAGATATATTGAGAACTACTTGACGGAATTTCACTAAACTTTGTCGAAAGCTTCATTATTATAGCCCCCACAATTGGTTAGGTTTTGGTGTGTGTGCGTTTGTTCGTCCGTGTCGTAGAGGCTGTGCTATCTGTACGTGTGTCCCTTACAGACATGCATTTTCATGAAAATACAGGTCTTGCCTGCAAGATATATTGAGAACTACTAGACGGAATTTCACTAAACTTGGTCGAAAGCTTCATTTGTATAGCCCCCCAATTGGTCAGGTTTTGGTGCGTGTGCGTTTGTTCGTCCGTGTCGTAGAGGCTGTGCTATCTGTACGTGTGTCCCTTAAAGCCATGCATTTTCATGAAAATGCAGGTCTTGCCTGCAAGATATATTGAGAACTACTAGACGGAATTTCACTAAACTTAGTCAAAAGTTTCATTTTTATAGCCCCCACAATTGGTCAGGTTTTGGTGTGTGTGCGTTTGGTCGTCCGTGTCGTAGAGGCTGTGCTATCGGTACGTATGTTCCTTACAGACATGACTTTTCATGAAAATACAGGTCTTGCCGGCAAGATATATTGAGAACTACTAGACGGAATTTCACCAAACTTGATCGAAAGCTTCATTTTTATAGCCCCACAATTGGTCGGGTTTTGCTGTGTGTGCGTTTGTTCGTCCGTGTCGTAGAGGCTGTGCTATCTGTACGTCTGTCCCTTACAGACATGCATTTTCATGAAAATACAGGTCTTACCTGCAAGATATATTGAGAACTACTAGACGCATTTTCGCTAAACTTGGTCGAAAGCTTCATTTTTATAGCCCCCACAATTGGTCAGGTTTTGGTGTGTGCGCGTTTGTTCGTCCGTGTCGTAGAGGCTGTGCTATCTGTACGTATGTCTCTTACAGACATTCATTTTCATGAAAATACAGGTCTTGCCTGCAAGATATATTGAGAACTACTAGACGGAATTTCACTAAACTTGGTCGAAAGCTTCATTTTTATAGCCCCCACAATTGGTCAGGTGTTGGTGCGTGTGCGTTTGTTCGTCCGTGTCGTAGAGGCTGTGCTATCTGTACGTATGTCCCTTACATACATGCATTTTCATGAAAATACAGGCCTTGGCTGCAAGATATATTGAGAACTACTAGACGGAATTTCACTAAACTTGGTCGAAAGCTTCATTTTTATAGCCCCCACAATTGGTCAGGTTATGGTGTGTGTGCGTTTGTTCGTCCGTGTCGTAGAGGCTGTGCTATCTGTACCTGTGTCCCTTACAGACATGCATTTTCATGAAAATACAGGTCTTGCCTGCAAGATATGTTGAGAACTACTAGACGGAATTTCACTAAACTTGGTCGAAAGCTTCATTTTTATAGCCCCCACAATTGGTCAGGTTTTGGTATGTGTGCGTTTGTTCGTCCGTGTCGTAGAGGCTGTGCTATCTGTACGTGTGTCCCTTACAGACATGCATTTTCGTAAAAATACAGGTCTTGCCTGCAAGATATATTGAGAACTACTAGACGGAATTTCACTAAACTTGGTCGAAAGCTTCATTTTTATAGCCCCACAATTTGTCAGGTTTTGGTGTGTGTGCGTTTGTTCGTCCGTGTCGTAGAGGCTGTGCTTATCTGTACGTATGTCCCTTACAGACGTGCATTTTCATAAAAATACAGGTCTTGCCTGCAAGATATATTGAGAACTACAAGACAGAATTTCACTAAACTTGGTCGAAAGCTTCATTATTATAGCCCCCACAATTGGGTAGGTTTTGGTGCGTGTGCGTTTGTTCGTCCGTGTCGTAGAGGCTGTGCTATCTGTACGTGTGTCCCTTAAAGCCATGCATTTTCATGAAAATACAGGTCTTGCCTGCAAGATATATTGAGAACTACTAGACGGAATTTCACTAAACTTGGTCAAAAGTTTCATTTTTAGAGCCCCCACAATTGGTCAGGTTTTGGTGTGTGTGCGTTTGTTCGTCCGTGTCGTAGAGGCTGTGCTATCGGTACGTATGTTCCTTACAGACATGACTTTTCATGAAAATACAGGTCTTGCAGGCAAGATATATTGAGAACTACTAGACGGAATTTCACCAAACTTGATCGAAAGCTTAATTTTTATAGCCCCCACAATCGGTCGGGTTTTGCTGTGTGTGCGTTTGTTCGTCCGTGTCGTAGAGGCTGTGCTATCTGTACGTCTGTCCCTTACAGACATGCATTTTCATGAAAATACAGGTCTTGCTTGCAAGATATATTGAGAACTACTAGACGGAATTTCACTAAACTTGGTCAAAAGTTTCATTATTATAGCCCCCACAATTTGGTAGGTTTTGGTGCGTGTGCGTTTGTTCGTCCGTGTCGTAGAGGCTGTGCTATCTGTACGTGTGTCCCTTAAAGCCATGCATTTTCATGAAAATACAGGTCTTGCTTGCAAGATATATTGAGAACTACTAGACGGAATTTCACTAAACTTGGTCGAAAGCTTCATTTTTATAGCCCCCACAATTGGTCAGGTTTTTGGTGTGTGTGCGTTTGTTCGTCCGTGTCGTAGAGGCTGTGCTATCTGTACGTATGTCCCTTACAGACATGCATTTTCATGAAAATACAGGTCTTGCCTGCAAGATATATTGAGAACTACTAGACGGAATTTCACTAAACTTGGTCGAAAGCTTCATTTTTATAGCCCCCACAATTGGTCAGGTTTTGCTGTGTGTGCGTTTGTTCGACCGTGTCGTAGAGGCTGTGCTATCTGTACGTGTGTCCCTTACAGACATGCATTTTCATGAAAATACAGGTCTTGCCTGCAAGATATATTGAGAACTACTAGACGGAATTTCACTAAACTTGGTCGAAAGCTTCATTTTTATAGCCCCCACAATTGGCCAGGTTTTGGTGTGTGTGCGTTTGTTCGTCCGTGTCGTAGAGGCTGTGCTATCTGTACGTATGTCCCTTACAGACATGCATTTTCATGAAAATACAGGTCTTGCCTGCAAGATATATTGAGAACTACTAGACGGAATTTCACTAAACTTGGTCGAAAGCTTCATTTTTATAGCCCCCACAATTGGTCAGGTTTCGCTGTGTGTGCGTTTGTTCGACCGTGTCGTAGAGGCTGTGCTATCTGTACGTGTGTCCCTTACAGACATGCATTTTCGTAAAAATACAGGTCTTGCCTGCAAGATATATTGAGAACTACTAGACGGAATTTCACTAAACTTGGTCGAAAGCTTCATTTTTATAGCCCCACAATTTGTCAGGTTTTGGTGTGTGTGCGTTTGTTCGTCCGTGTCGTAGAGGCTGTGCTATCTGTACTTACATACATGCATTTTCATGAAAATACAGGTCTTGTCTGCAAGATATATTGACAACTACTAGACGGAATTTCACTAAACTTGGTCGAAAGCTTCATTATTATAGCCCCCACAATTGGGTAGGTTTTGGTGCGTGTGCGTTTCTTCGTCCGTGTCGTAGAGGCTGTGCTATCTGTACGTGTGTCCCTTAAAGCCATGCATTTTCATGAAAATACAGGTCTTGCCTGCAAGATATATTGAGAACTACTTGACGGAATTTCACTAAACTTGGTCAAAAGTTTCATTTTTATAGCCCCCACAATTGGTCAGGTTTTGGTGTGTGTGCGTTTGTTCGTCCGGGTCGTAGAGGCTGTGCTATCGGTACGTATGTTCCTTACAGACATGACTTTTCATGAAAATACAGGTCTTTCCGGCAGGATATATTGAGAACTACTAGACGGAATTTCACCAAACTTGATCGAAAGCTTCATTTTTATAGCCCCCACAATTGCTCGGGTTTTGCTGTGTGTGCGTTTGTTCGTCCGTGTCGTAGAGGCTGTGCTATCTGTACGTCTGTCCCTTACAGACATGCATTTTCATGAAAATACAGGTCTTGCTTGCAAGATATATTGAGAACTACTAGACGGAATTTCACTAAACTTGGTCAAAAGTTTCATTATTATAGCCCCCACAATTGGGTAGGTTTTGGTGCGTGTGCGTTTGTTCGTCCGTGTCATAGAGGCTGTGCTATCTGTACGTGTGTCCCTTAAAGCCATGCATTTTCATGAAAATACAGGTCTTGCTTGCAAGATATATTGAGAACTACTAGACGGAATTTCACTAAACTTGGTCGAAAGCTTCATTTTTACAGCCCCCACAATTGGTCAGGTTTTGGTGTGTGTGCGTTTGTTCGTCCCTGTCGTAGAGGCTGTGCTATCTGTACGTATGTCCCTTACAGACATGCATTTTCATGAAAATACAGGTCTTGCCTGCAAGATATATTGAGAACTACCAGACGCATTTTCGCTAAACTTGGTCGAAAGCTTCATTTTTATAGCCCCCACAATTGGTCAGGTTTTGGTGTGTGCGTTTGTTCGTCCGTGTCGTAGAGGCTGTGCTATCTGTACGTATGTCCCTTACAGACATGCATTTTCATGAAAATACAGGTCTTGCCTGCAAGATATATTGAGAACTACTAGACGGAATTTCACTAAACTTGGTCGAAAGCTTCATTTTTATAGCCCCCACAATTGGTCAGGTGTTGGTGCGTGTGCGTTTGTTCGTCCGTGTCGTAGAGGCTGTGCTATCTGTACGTGTGTCCCTTACATACATGCATTTTCATGAAAATACAGGCCTTGTCTGCAAGATATATTGAGAACTACTAGACGGAATTTCACTAAACTTGGTCGAAAGCTTCATTTTTATAGCCCCCACAATTGGCTAGGTTTTGGTATGTGTGCGTTTGTTCGTCCGTGTCGTAGAGGCTGTGCTATCTGTACGTATGTCCCTTACAGACATGCATTTTCATGAAAATTCAGGTCTTGCCTGCAAGATATATTGAGAACTACTAGACGGAATTTCACTAAACTTGGTGGAAAGCTTCAATTTTATAGCCCCCACAATTGGTCAGGTTTTGCTGTGTGTGCGTTTGTTCGACCGGGTCGTAGAGGCTGTGCTATCTGTACGTATGTCCCTTACAGACATGCATTTTCATATTGAGAACTACTAGACGGAATTTCACTAAACTTGGTCGAAAGCTTCATTTTTATAGCCCCCACAATTGGTCAGGTTTTGCTGTGTGTGCGTTTGTTCGTCCGTGTCGTAGAGGCTGTGCTATCTGTACGTATGTCCCTTACAGACATGCATTTTCATGAAAATACAGGTCTTGCCTGCAAGATATATTGAGAACTACTAGACGGAATTTCACTAAACTTGGTCGAAAGCTTCATTTTTATAGCCCCCACAATTGGTCAGGTTTTGGTGTGTGTGCGTTTGTTCGTCCGTGTCGTAGAGGCTGTGCTATCTGTACGTATGTCCCTTACAGACATGCATTTTCATGAAAATACAGGTCTTGGCTGCAAGATATATTGAGAACTACTCGATGGAATTTCACTAAACTTGGTCGAAAGCTTCATTTTATAGCCCCCACAATTGGTCAGGTTTTGGTGTGTGTGCGTTTGTTCGTCCGTGTCGTAGAGGCTGTGCTATCTGTACGTGTGTCCCTTACATACATGCATTTTCATGAAAATACAGGTCTTGTCTGCAAGATATATTGAGAACTACTAGACGGAATTTCACTAAACTTGGTCGAAAGCTTCATTTTTATAGCCCCCACAATTGGTCAGGTTTTGGTGTGTGTGCGTTTGTTCGTCCGTGTCGTAGAGGCTGTGCTATCTGTACGTATGTCCCTTACAGACACGCATTTTCATGAAAATACAGGCCTTGGCTGCAAGATATCTTGAGAACTACCAGACGGAATTTCACTAAACTTGGTCGAAAGCTTCATTTTTATAGCCCCCACAATTGGCTAGGTTTTGGTGTGTGTGCGTTTCTTCGTCCGTGTCGTAGAGGCTGTGCTATCTGTACGTGTGTCCCTTACAGACATGCATTTTCATGAAAATACAGGTCTTGCCTGCAAGATATATTGAGAACTACTAGACGGAATTTCACTAAACTTGGTCGAAAGCTTCATTTTTATAGCCCCCACAATTGGTCAGGTTTTGGTGTGTGTGCGTTTGTTCGTCCGTGTCGTAGAGGCTGTGCTATCTGTACGTATGTCCCTTACAGACATGCATTTTCATGAAAATACAGGTCTTGTCTGCAAGATATATTGAGAACTACTAGACGGAATTTCACTAAACTTGGTCGAAAGCTTCATTTTTATAGCCCCCACAATTGGTCAGGTTTCGCTGTGTGTGCGTTTGTTCGACCGTGTCGTAGAGGCTGTGCTATCTGTACGTGTGTCCCTTACAGACATGCATTTTCGTAAAAATACAGGTCTTGCCTGCAAGATATATTGAGAACTACTAGACGGAATTTCACTAAACTTGGTCGAAAGCTTCATTTTTATAGCCCCACAATTTGTCAGGTTTTGGTGTGTGTGCGTTTGTTCGTCCGTGTCGTAGAGGCTGTGCTATCTGTACGTATGTCCTTTACAGACATGCATTTTCATGAAAATACAGGTCTTGTCTGCAAGATATATTGAGAACTACTAGACGGAATTTCACTAAACTTGGTCGAAAGCTTCATTTTTATAGCCCCCACAATTGGTCAGGTTTCGCTGTGTGTGCGTTTGTTCGACCGTGTCGTAGAGGCTGTGCTATCTGTACGTGTGTCCCTTACAGACATGCATTTTCGTAAAATACAGGTCTTGCCTGCAAGATATATTGAGAACTACTAGACGGAATTTCACTAAACTTGGTCGAAAGCTTCATTTTTATAGCCCCACAATTTGTCAGGTTTTGGTGTGTGTGCGTTTGTTCGTCCGTGTCGTAGAGGCTGTGCTATCTGTACTTACATACATGCATTTTCATGAAAATACAGGTCTTGTCTGCAAGATATATTGACAACTACTAGACGGAATTTCACTAAACTTGGTCGAAAGCTTCATTATTATAGCCCCCACAATTGGGTAGGTTTTGGTGCGTGTGCGTTTCTTCGTCCGTGTCGTAGAGGCTGTGCTATCTGTACGTGTGTCCCTTAAAGCCATGCATTTTCATGAAAATACAGGTCTTGCCTGCAAGATATATTGAGAACTACTAGACGGAATTTCACTAAACTTGGTCAAAAGTTTCATTTTTATAGCCCCCACAATTGGGCAGGTTTTGGTGTGTGTGCGTTTGTTCGTCCGTGTCGTAGAGGCTGTGCTATCGGTACGTATGTTCCTTACAGACATGACTTTTCATGAAAATACAGGTCTTTCCGGCAGGATATATTGAGAACTACTAGACGGAATTTCACCAAACTTGATCGAAAGCTTCATTTTTATAGCCCCCAGAATTGCTCGGGTTTTGCTGTGTGTGCGTTTGTTCGTCCGTGTCGTAGAGGCTGTGCTATCTGTACGTCTGTCCCTTACAGACATGCATTTTCATGAAAATACAGGTCTTGCTTGCAAGATATATTGAGAACTACTAGACGGAATTTCACTAAACTTGGTCAAAAGTTTCATTATTATAGCCCCCACAATTGGGTAGGTTTTGGTGCGTGTGCGTTTGTTCGTCCGTGTCATAGAGGCTGTGCTATCTGTACGTGTGTCCCTTAAAGCCATGCATTTTCATGAAAATACAGGTCTTGCTTGCAAGATATATTGAGAACTACTAGACGGAATTTCACTAAACTTGGTCGAAAGCTTCATTTTTACAGCCCCCACAATTGGTCAGGTTTTGGTGTGTGTGCGTTTGTTCGTCCCTGTCGTAGAGGCTGTGCTATCTGTACGTATGTCCCTTACAGACATGCATTTTCATGAAAATACAGGTCTTGCCTGCAAGATATATTGAGAACTACCAGACGCATTTTCGCTAAACTTGGTCGAAAGCTTCATTTTTATAGCCCCCACAATTGGTCAGGTTTTGGTGTGTGTGCGTTTGTTCGTCCGTGTCGTAGAGGCTGTGCTATCTGTAAGTATGTCCCTTACAGACATGCATTTTCATGAAAATACTGGCCTTGTCTGCAAGATATCTTGAGAACTACTTGACGGATTTTCACTAAACTTGGTCGAAAGCTTCATTTTTATAGCCCCCACAATTGGTTATGTTTTGGTGTGTGTGCGTTTGTTCGTCCGTGTCGTAGAGGCTGTGCTATCTGTACGTGTGTCCCTTACAGACATGCATTTTCATGAAAATACAGGCCTTGTCTGCAAGATATATTGAGAACTACTAGACGGAATTTCACTAAACTTGGTCGAAAGCTTCATTTTTATAGCCCCCACAATTGGCTAGGTTTTGGTATGTGTGCGTTTGTTCGTCCGTGTCGTAGAGGCTGTGCTATCTGTACGTATGTCCCTTACAGACATGCATTTTCATGAAAATTCAGGTCTTGCCTGCAAGATATATTGAGAACTACTAGACGGAATTTCACTAAACTTGGTCGAAAGCTTCATTTTTATAGCCCCCACAATTGGTCAGGTTTTGCTGTGTGTGCGTTTGTTCGACCGTGTCGTAGAGGCTGTGCTATCTGTACGTATGTCCCTTACAGAAATGCATTTTCATGAAAATACAGGTCTTGCCTGCAAGATATATTGAAAACTACTAGACGGAATTTCACTAAACTTGGTCGAAAGCTTCATTTTTATAGCCCCCACAATTGGTCAGGTTTTGCTGTGTGTGCGTTTGTTCGACCGTGTCGTAGAGGCTGTGCTATCTGTACGTATGTTCCCTTACAGACATGCATTTTCATGAAAATACAGGTCTTGCCTGCAAGATATATTGAGAACTACTAGACGGAATTTCACTAAACTTAGTGGAAAGCTTCATTTTTATAGCCCCCACAATTGGTCAGGTTTTGGTGTGTGTGCGTTTGTTCGTCCGTGTCGTAGAGACTGTGCTATCTGTACGTATGTCCCTTACAGACATGCATTTTCATGAAAATACAGGTCTTGCCTGCAAGATATATTGAGAACTACTAGACGGAATTTCACTAAACTTGGTCGAAAGCTTCATTTTTATAGCCCCCACAATTGGTCAGGTTTTGGTGTGTGTGCGTTTGTTCGTCCGTGTCGAAGAGGCTGTTCTATCTGTACGTATGTCCCTTACAGACACGCATTTTCATGAAAATACAGGCCTTGGCTGCAAGATATCTTGAGACCTACCAGACGGAATTTCACTAAACTTGGTCGAAAGCTTCATTTTTATAGCCCCCACAATTGGCTAGGTTTTGGTGTGTGTGCGTTTCTTCGTCCGTGTCGTAGAGGCTGTGCTATCTGTACGTATGTCCCTTACAGACATGCATTTTCATGAAAATACAGGTCTTGCCTGCAAGATATATTGAGAACTACTAGACGGAATTTCACTAAACTTGGTCGAAAGCTTCATTTTTATAGCCCCCACAATTGGTCAGGTTTTGCTGTGTGTGCGTTTGTTCGACCGGGTCGTAGAGGCTGTGCTATCTGTACGTATGTCCCTTACAGACATGCATTTTCATAAAAATACAGGTCTTGCCTGCAAGATATATTGAGAACTACTAGACGGAATTTCACTAAACTTGGTGGAAAGCTTCAATTTTATAGCCCCCACAATTGGTCAGGTTTTGGTGTGTGTGCGTTTGTTCGTCCGTGTCGTAGAGGCTGTGCTATCTGTACGTATGTCCCTTACAGACATGCATTTTCATGAAAATACAGGTCTTGCCTGCAAGATATATTGAGAACTACTAGACGGAATTTCACTAAACTTGGTCGAAAGCTTCATTATTATAGCCCCCACAATTGTTAGGTTTTGGAGTGTGCGTTTGTTCGTCCGTGTCGTAGAGGCTGTGCTATCTGTACGTGTGTCCCTTACAGACATGCATTTTCATGAAAATACAGGTCTTGCCTGCAAGATATATTGAGAACTACTAGACGGAATTTCACTGAACTTGGTGGAAAGCTTCATTTTTATAGCCCCCACAATTGGTCAGGTTTTGGTGTGTGTGCGTTTGTTCGTCCGTGTCGTAGAGGCTGTGCTAGGCTGGACGTATGTCCCTTACAGACATGCATTTTCATGAAAATACAGGTCTTGTCTGCAAGATATATTGAGAACTACTAGACGGAATTTCACTAAACTTGGTCGAAAGCTTCATTATTATAGCCCCCACAATTGTTAGGTTTTGGTGTGTGTGCGTTTGTTCGTCCGTGTCGTAGAGGCTGTGCTATCTGTACGTGTGTCCCTTACAGACATGCATTTTCATGAAAATACAGGTCTTGCCTGCAAGATATATTGAGAACTACTAGACGGAATTTCACTAAACTTGGTGGAAAGCTTCATTTTATAGCCCCCACAATTGGTCAGGTTTTGGTGTGTGTGCGTTTGTTCGTCCGTGTCGTAGAGGCTGTGCTATCTGTACGTATGTCCCTCACAGACATGCATTTTCATGAAAATACAGGTCTTGCCTGCAAGATATATTGAGAACTACTAGACGGAATTTCACTAAACTTGGTCGAAAGCTTCATTTGTATAGCCCCACAATTGGCCAGGTTTTGGTGCGTGTGCGTTTGTTCGTCCGTGTCGTAGAGGCTGTGCTATCTGTACGTATGTCCCTTACAGACATGCATTTTCATGAAAATACAGGTCTTGCCTGCAAGTTATATTGAGAACTACTAGACGGAGTTTCACTAAACTTGGTCAAAAGCTTCATTTTTATAGCACCCACAATTGGTCAGGTTTTGGTGTGTGTGCGTTTGTTCGTCCGTGTCGTACAGGCTGTGTTATCTGTACGTATGTCCCTTACAGACATGCATTTTCATGAAAATACAGGTCTTGCCTGCAAGATATATTGAGAACTACTAGACGAAATTTCACTAAACTTGGTGGAAAGCTTCATTTTTATAGCCCCCACAATTGGTCAGGTTTAGGTGTGTGTGCGTTTGTTCGTCCGTGTCGTAGAGGCTGTGCTATCTGTACGTATGTCCCTCACAGACATGCATTTTCATGAAAATACAGGTCTTGCCTGCAAGATATAAGATATATTGAGAACTACTAGACGGAATTTCACTAAACTTGGTCGAAAGCTTCATTATTATAGCCCCCACAATTGTTAGGTTTTGGTGTGTGTGCGTTTGTTCGTCCGTGTCGTAGAGGCTGTGCTATCTGTACGTGTGTGCCTTACAGACATGCATTTTCATGAAAATACAGGTCTTGCCTGCAAGATATATTGAGAACTACTAGACGGAATTTCACTAAACTTGGTCGAAAGCTTCATTTTTATAGCTCCCACAATTGGTCAGGTTTTGGTGTGTGTGCGTTTGTTCGTCCGTGTCGTAGAGGCTGTGCTATCTTTAAGTATGTCCCTCACAGACATGCATTTTCATGAAAATACAGGCCTTGTCTGCAAGATATCTTGAGAACTACTAGACGGAATTTCACTAAACTTGGTCGAAAGCCTAATTTTTATAGCCCCACAATTGGTTAGGTTTTGATGTGTGTGCGTTTGTTCGTCCGTGTCGTAGAGGCTGTGCTATCTGTACGTATGTCCCTTACAGACATGCATTTTCATGAAAATACAGGTCTTGCCTGCAAGTTATATTGAGAACTACTAGACGGAGTTTCACTAAACTTGGTCAAAAGCTTCATTTTTATAGCCCCCACAATTGGTCAGGTTTTGGTGTGTGTGCGTTTGTTCGTCCGTGTCGTACAGGCTGTGTTATCTGTACGTATGTCCCTTACAGACATGCATTTTCATGAAAATACAGGTCTTGCCTGCAAGATATATTGAGAACTACTAGACGGAATTTCACTAAACTTGGTGGAAAGCTTCATTTTTATAGCCCCCACAATTGGTCAGGTTTTAGTGTGTGTGCGTTTGTTCGTCCGTGTCGTAGAGGCTGTGCTATCTGTACGTATATCCCTCACAGACATGCATTTTCATGAAAATACAGGTCCTGCCTGCAAGATATATTGAGAACTACTAGACGGAATTTCACTAAACTTGGTCGAAAGCTTCATTATTATAGCCCCCACAATTGTTAGGTTTTGGTGTGTGTGCGTTTGTTTCATGAAAATGCATGTCGTAGAGGCTGTGCTATCTCTACGTGTGTCCCTTACAGACATGCATTTTCATGAAAATACAGGTCTTGCCTGCAAGATATATTGAGAACTACTAGACGGAATTTCACTAAACTTGGTCGAAAGCTTCATTTTTATAGCCCCCACAATTGGCTAGGTTTTGGTGTGTGTGCGTTTCTTCGTCCGTGTCGTAGATGCTGTGCTATCTGTACGTATGTCCCTTACAGACATGCATTTTCATGAAAATACAGGTCTTGCCTGCAAGATATATTGAGAACTACTAGACGGAATTTCACTGAACTTGGTCAAAGGCTTCATTTTTATAGCCCCCACAATTGGTCAGGTTTTGGTGTGTGTGCGTTTGTTCGTCCGTGTCGTAGAGGCTGTGCTATCGGTCCGTATGTCCCTTACAGACATGACTTTTCATGAAAATACAGGTCTTGCCTGCAAGATATATTGAGAACTACTAGACGGAATTTCACTAAACTTGGTCGAAAGCTTCATTTGTATAGCCCCCACAATTGGCTAGGTTTTGGTGTGTGTGCGTTTGTTCGTCCGTGTCGTAGAGGCTGTGCTATCTGTACGTATGTCCCTTTACAGACATGCATTTTCATGAAAATACAGGTCTTGCCTGCAAGATATATTGAGAACTACTAGACGGAATTTCACTAAACTTGGTCGAAAGCTTCATTTTTATAGCCCCCACAATTGGTCAGGTTTTGCTGTGTGTGCGTTTGTTCGACCGGGTCGTAGAGGCTGTGCTATCTGTACGTGTGTCCCTTACAGACATGCATTTTCATGAAAATACAGGTCTTGCCTGCAAGATATATTGAGAACTACTAGACGGAATTTCACTAAACTTGGTCGAAAGTTTCATTTTTATAGCCCCCACAATTGGTCAGGCTTTGGTGTGTGTGCGTTTGTTCGTCCGTGTCGTAGAGGCTGTGCTATCTGTACGTATGTCCCCTACAGACATGCATTTTCATGAAAATACAGGTCTTGCCTGCAAGATATATTGAGAACTACTAGACGGAATTTCACTAAACTTGGTCGAAAGCTTCATTATTATAGCCCCCACAATTGTTAGGTTTTGATGTGTGTGCGTTTGTTCGTCCGTGTCGTAGAGGCTGTGCTATCTGTACGTGTGTCCCTTACAGACATGCATTTTCATGAAAATACAGGTCTTGCCTGCAAGATATATTGAGAACTACTAGACGGAATTTCACTGAACTTGGTGGAAAGCTTCATTTTTATAGCCCCCACAATTCGTCAGGTTTTGGTGTGTGTGCGTTTGTTCGTCCGTGTCGTAGAGGCTGTGCTAGGCTGGACGTATGTCCCTTACAGACATGCATTTTCATGAAAATACAGGTCTTGCCTGCAAGATATATTGAGAACTACTAGACGGAATTTCACTAAACTTGGTCGAAAGCTTCATTATTATAGCCCCCACAATTGGTTAGGTTTTGGTGTGTGTGCGTTTGTTCGTCCGTGTCGTAGAGGCTGTGCTATCTGTACGTGTGTCTCTTACAGACATGCATTTTCATGAAAATACAGGTCTTGCCTGCAAGATATATTGAGAACTACTAGACGGAATTTCACTAAACTTGGTGGAAAGCTTCATTTTTATAGCCCCCACAATTGGTCAGGTTTTGGTGTGTGTGTGTTTGTTCGTCCGTGTCGAAGAGGCTGTGCTATCTGTACGTGTGTCCCTTACAGACATGCATTTTCATGAAAATACAGGTCTTGCCTGCAAGATATATTGAGAACTACTAGGCGGAATTTCACTAAACTTGGTCGAAAGCTTCATTTGTATAGCCCCACAATTGGTCAGGTTTTGGTGCGTGTGCGTGTGTTCGTCCGTGTCGTAGAGGCTGTGCTATCTGTACGTATGTCCCTTACAGACATGCATTTTCATGAAAATACAGGTCTTGCCTGCAAGTTATATTGAGAACTACTAGACGGAGTTTCACTAAACTTGGTCAAAAGCTTCATTTTTATAGCACCCACAATTGGTCAGGTTTTGGTGTGTGTGCGTTTGTTCGTCCGTGTCGTACAGGCTGTGTTATCTGTACGTATGTCCCTTACAGACATGCATTTTCATGAAAATACAGGTCTTGCCTGCAAGATATATTGAGAACTACTAGACGAAATTTCACTAAACTTGGTGGAAAGCTTCATTTTTATAGCCCCCACAATTGGTCAGGTTTAGGTGTGTGTGCGTTTGTTCGTCCGTGTCGTAGAGGCTGTGCTATCTGTACGTATGTCCCTCACAGACATGCATTTTCATGAAAATACAGGTCTTGCCTGCAAGATATATTGAGAACTACTAGACGGAATTTCACTAAACTTGGTCGAAAGCTTCATTATTATAGCCCCACAATTGTTAGGTTTTGGTGTGTGTGCGTTTGTTCGTCCGTGTCGTAGAGGCTGTGCTATCTGTACGTATGTCCCTTACAGACATGCATTTTCATGAAAATACAGGTCTTGCCTGCAAGATATATTGAGAACTACTAGACGAAATTTCACTAAACTTGGTCGAAAGCTTCATTTGTATAGCCCCACAATTGGTCAGGTTTTGGTGTGTGTGCGTTTGTTCGTCCGTGTCGTAGAGGCTGTGCTATCGGTACGTGTGTCCCTTACAGACATGACTTTTCATGAAAATACAGGTCTCGCCGGCAAGATATATTGAGAATTACTAGACGGAATTTCATTAAACTTGATCGAAAGCTTCATTTTTATAGCGCCCACAATTGGTCAGGTTTTGCTGTGTGTGCGTTTGTTCGTCCGTGTCGTAGAGGCTGTGCTATATGTACGTCTGTCCCTTTCAGACATGCATTTTCATGAAAATACACCTCTTGCTTGAAAGATATATTGAGAACTACTAGACAGAATTTCACTAAACTTGGTCGAAAGCTTCATTGTTATAGCCCCCACAATTGGTCAGGTTTTGGTGTGTGTGCGTTTGTTCGTCCGTGTCGTAGAGGCTGTGCTATCTGTACGTATGTCCCTTACAGACATGCATTTTCATGAAAATACAGGTCTTGCCTGCAAGATATATTGAGAACCACTAGACGGAATTTCACTAAACTTGGTCGAAAGCTTCATTATTATAGCCCCCACAATTGGTTAGGTTTTGGTGTGTGTGCGTTTGTTCGTCCGAGTCGTAGAGGCTGTGCTATCTGTACGTGTGTCCCTTACAGACATGCATTTTCATGAAAATACAGGTCTTGCCTGCAAGATATATTGAGAACTACCAGACGGAATTTCACTAAACTTGGTCGAAAGCTTCATTTGTATAGCCCCCACAATTGGTCAGGTTTTGGTGTGTGTGCGTTTGTTTGTCCGTGTCGTAGAGGCTGTGCAATCTGTACGTATGTCCCTTAAAGACATGCATTTTCATGAAAATACAGGTCTTGCCTGCAAGATATATTGAGAACTACTAGACGGAATTTCACTAAACTTGGTCAAAAGTTTAATTTTTATAGCCCCCACAATTGGTCAGGTTTTGGTGTGTGTGCGTTTGTTCGTCCGTGTCGTAGAGGCTGTGCTATCGGTACGTATGTTCCTTACAGACATGACTTTTCATGAAAATACAGGTCTTGCCGGCAAGATATATTGAGAACTACTAGACGGAATTTCACTAAACTTGATCGAAAGCTTCATTTTTATAGCCCCACAATTGGTCAGGTTTTGCTGTGCGTGCGTTTGTTCGTCCGTGTCGTAGAGGCTGTGCTATCTGTACGTCTGTCCCTTACAGACATGCATTTTCATGAAAATACAGGTCTTGCTTGCAAGATATATTGAGAACTACTAGACAGAATTTCACTAACCTTGGTCGAAAGCTTCATTTTTATAGCCCCCACAATTGGTCAGGTTTTGGTGTGTGTGCGTTTGTTCGTCCGTGTCGTAGAGGCTGTGCTATCTGTACGTGTGTCCCTTACAGACATGCATTTTCATGAAAATACAGGTCTTGCCTGCAAGATATATTGAGAACTACTAGACGCATTTTCGCTAAACTTGGTCGAAAGCTTCATTTTTATAGCCCCCACAATTGGTTAGGTTTTGGTGTGTGTGCGTTTGTTCGTCCGTGTCGTAGAGACTGTGCTATCTGTACGTGTGTCCCTTACAGACATGCATTTTCATGAAAATACAGGTCTTGCCTGCAAGATATATTGAGAACTACGAGACAGAATTTCACTAAACTTTGTCGAAAGCTTCATTTTTATAGCCCCCACAATTGGTCAGGTTTTGGTGTGTGTGCGTTTGTTCGTCCGTGTCGTAGAGGCTGTGCTTATCTGTACGTATGTCCCTTACAGACATGCATTTTCATAAAAATACAGGTCTTGCCTGCAAGATATATTGAGAACTACAAGACAGAATTTCACTAAACTTGGTCGAAAGCTTCATT
>JAVTVY010043228.1:0-19876 GCA_036873755.1 Hanleya hanleyi | reverse complement strand
CGCTGGAGTATGGCCATCAGCTGCTCTGTATCCATGACTCTAGCTGGCGTAGTCACACAGCACGTTTCTTTGCTGATCCACGGTGATGACGTTATCAAACTCGGCGTAGCAAATCACGCTAATGGTATGGAGTAGAGGGACGGAGAAACGCAGTTCCAGCCGTAAGTTTCCTTTCTTGAGCAAGGCCAGTTGATGATCGTGTTCCAAGGTAGGGGTGAGGTCGAAGGCGAACAAAGTGTACCCACGGCCAAAGTCTCGTCGAGTGATGGTATTTCCTTCGTCCTGATTGTTTTGTCCTGTGGCTGTAAACAGGTTCAGGTAGCTCCGCACATAGTGATGGTTACCAAAATCCGGTTGTAACGGACGGGCTGGAATTTGATGCCCGGCCACGTGCAGTGCCAAAAAGTTGAGGTTGAAATGTTGAAAGTGGAACGGATTCTCACTCCACTGTCCATTGAAAGTGGTGTTGGTGACACACGCCAGGGTAAGACGTTTAGGGAGATCCCCTAGAAATAAATTTTCACGATTGGCCATCATCGTACCTGCTGGCACAGAGAACACATTGGTCTGTACGCGTCGGATGGGGTACAGGGCTGGTTTTTTCGATAAGGCTTCCATGTGACTCACCAACACACCCTGTTGCAAATCCACCGTACCGACAAAAAGGGCTGCATCTTCTATGATGATCTTGTACTTGGGGGCATCTCCATCGGCCATCAAGGCGAAAGTGGGTGCGGAACGGATCAACTTGATCTTGATGGATACACCGTTCATCATGTAGCGGTCTTGCAGGAACAGATCGGCGTGCAGTCGTCCCATCATATCGACGGACCGGCTACCGGCTGTAAACTGCCTGCGATGGCCGAACCCATTACTGACAACGGTGACGGCATCCATGGCTCCGGGCGTATCCCTGTAGTACAGCGAGGCTTGCAAGTGTGTTTTTTGGCATCTTCTCCGTACGACAACAGCGTCTCGATGTAGGCTCGGTACGGGTACGTATTGGTGGACGTACTGATGAGTTTATCGTTCAGACTGATATCCACCTGTTGGAACAAGGAGTGCAGCCAAAGATTCACCGGGCCTACCACCACATCGTTCCCGATGGGCGTCCCGTCGTTGTCCACTATTTTGGCTTTCACGTACAAGTACGTGTGGGCTAAATCCAGGTAGGCCGTATCTTTGTTTTCAATGGTAAATTCCAGCGGTCCCGTGCCCGTCAGGCTAGCCAGGGGTCGATGTTCTATCCAACGTCCTTCGGCGACACTGGTCTGTGTGGGTGGAATAGTCCACAAATCCAATTCACTGTTGGTAGACGGACACGACTCGGAGTAAATGAATGCCATTATGCGAAGATGTCTCTCTTACCCTTCTTCTTCCGGGGTGTGCGTCGTCGGTGTGTCGGTCGTCGAATGACTCTTCTCTGTGCCCGTGGTTGTCTTTTAAGGGCTTTGGCGATCAAGACGCTTCCTGCTTCATGGGCCCGTCGTTTCAAGGTTTGTCGGGGTGCCGTTCCTCCCAAGACATCACCGGCCACGCGCAGTCCACTGCGTACCGCTTGTTTACCCACCGCTTTTACTCCCCGTGTCACCAAGGGCAAGAACGTTTTGACGATGCTGCCCAGTATGTTACCCAACCCGTGACCTCGTTGCATGCGTGCACCGCTAAAGATGAGCAAGCTACCTCCCGTTTGTTTCTTGTAGTAGTCGGCATAGCTGGCCGTATGGCACTGGTAAGGCACGTACATTATACGAAGTGAGGAGAACGTGCTTGTCGGAAATGAAGTGTCAGCACCACTTTCCCTCGTTCGAATGCGACCGGGCGTCCCGTGTCATCTCTTATATCCACCGTGATCGTGTTGATATCGTGTGTCGTACGGGCAGGTACAGTATGTGGTTGAAACTCTGGATGACTTGATCGCCATACTTCTTTCTAATGGGCACCACCCGTAACAGAGATGTGTTCACATCGCCCACAATATGACTGTCCACCGCGTCCGAGTAGACGTAGAGTCCGTACATACCCACTTTCCTATCCATCACAACGTCACCGTTGTCGGTGGTGGGACCCGCGTAGATGTCGTAAGGGAGACCTAACATTTGCTGTAGCCTAGGACTGAGTACCACACCCACGTTGGGGCTGAGCAGGCCTTGTCGTTGTGTGCGTTGACATCAAAGATCACGTGATTCTTGAAGGGATAGGCTTTGATGGGTCTTGAACTATTCGTCACCACCCGTAGAGACTTGTAATTCAACAATGTGGTCAGACCCTCTATGAACGCCTTGGGGTATCGTATTGGCCTTCGGGGAGAGTCAGTCGGTTTACTTTGCCTTCGTAGGTCACCTCGTACCATACTTCCTTGCCTCGCACGTTGTACCACGAGTAAGGGTATTGAATATCCACCAGTCCACATTCCCACCGTCCAGGTAAATGCAACGGTTGCGGTAATTGGGTCACGTACTTGGCCAAGGTGTTGTCAGGAAACACATCGAGCGAACTGTTACTGTGCAACGTGAGGTAAAACATGACGACTGAACTTTCTTGCTTCTGCACCTGGCTTTAATAGGGCTCCCAGCCCTTGGGCGGATGACCTCGGCGTCGTGATCGTCGCGGTGACTTAAATCTTGGTGGTTGCAGGGGGTGGCGTGGTAAAAGGGGTGAAAAAGTAGGTGCCCGTCGTTGTGGTGTTTTGGGGGGTGACTCCGGTGCCCAAGAAGCGGGTGGTGGTGGTGGTGGTGGTCTACTCGGCGATTGCTGGGTCCGCTGCATAAAGGCCCAACGGTTAGGATTCCCCACCAATTCTAGAGGGGTGTGTGTGTCTTTCAACACCTGAACAAAGGCTTCCCAGCCCGGTGGATTAGAGTGTTTGCGAGAGCGTACCGTATCGTTGATCAAATCGGTGATATGAGACCCCGGCACCACTCGGTTTCGAATAAGCAGTTCCCCCTGATCGCTCCAACCCATATCGGGATTCTGTTTCACACGGTCCAACAATAAACGAGCCTTGGTCTTGAATGCCTTAGGGACACTGGCCAACACTTCCTCTTCCAGCTGAGGTGTGGGCGCTGGCGCTGCTGGTAGTGGTGCTGGTGGTGTACTACCCCTATATTGATCCATAAACGTCTTGTACCGGTTCAGCGTCTGATGGTAGAGTTGAATTTTCTCGTGATCGGGTAGTCGACGTTGGAGTATACTATTCATCTTTTCGTCGAGAGACTGCAGTTGTTGCACTGTGGCAGGCACGGGATAGGGTGATTGCAAACTCAGCCGAGGTTCGACCAGCCGAGGTTCGACCAGCATCATTTTTTAACGCCCTGACGTTAGCGTCCCAAGATGGATCCTACTAACAGTCCCAGTACGGAAGCGGCTAAGGATGCGAGGAGTGCCCCGAGAAATCCACCTCGCTGTAACACCTGTTTCTTTATCTTTAAACTGCCCGTCTTCTTCACCAGCGTTCGGAGACCCGTCTTGTGCCGTTGCAATTTCCCTTTCTGCAGGGGACTGAGAGGAACATTCCCTTTTAACACATAATGAGCGACTTCACACAAACACCGTACCAATTCTGCGTCCGCGCCGCGCACCTGGGTCCGACCCACCTCCGGTGGCGCGCTGCGTAATACGCGGAGGTCCGGCGCGTGCTTCCGTATCCGTGCAGACATGATGAGGAAGTGAATGCTAGAGGGGTTGTGTCTTCTTCTTTTATTTGGGTGTGTACACCGTCTGGAACTCTCCGGGAAAAATGTGGGTGCGCAATCGAAGTGCCGAGGGTGTTCCTTGTTTCAAGTCGATGAGTAGATACCCGTGGGCCCCTTGGGTGGCATCTTCAAAGGCTTCCCGCACAAAGGCCATTTTTTTAGGGTACATCTGTTTCGCCAGGTGCATAATTTGTGATGCGTCTCTGGGGTTTTTGAACAAGACCACATACTGAGCATTCAAACTGATGTTCCTGTGCTCTTTGTTCTTACTGAAGAGATTCTGGATGATGTAGATGATGCTCAACCGACGATGATGGCTCCCTTTCGTAAAGAGACGCGTCACCCGACTGTCCGTTTCGGTCATCAGATCGTCTACCACGACCAACATGTCTTCTGGGGTATACTCTGGGGCTAATCCTTCCACCAAGGTGAGTCCAGGGATGTACCAGTTCCTCGTACGCAGGCTGCCAAGCTCCACAACACCACAGGATGCGAGCCACGGGTGGTGAAATGAGGGATGACCCGTGTTGGATGAGCCGTTGAACGAAGTGTGTTTTTCCCGACCCGGTCGGTCCAGCGATGAGACACGTGAAGGGATGCTGCCACCGAGGATCCATAGGGTTTTTTATTTGGTGATTTGCGCCCAGCGTTCAGAGGCCCACCACCGTTGTCGTGGATCCCACCGGGGGTCGTAGTCGTGCGGGTACCGTTGCCGTGTTAAACGTGGTACTCGTCCCACTCTAGGTGTTAGCGTCGTGGTGGTGGTGGTGGTGGGTGTTCTATGTTGCCGTGGTTTTGCCCTGGGTGCTGTGGAAGATGATGCGGGTGGTTCGCTTCTGAGGGTTGGACTAGGCAGGTACACGGGGGGATCCCGGGTGAAGTTCCGTAGAGGTGGCGGAGGACTAGACCGCGTAGTGGGATGGGTTGTAGAACGTGGTGATCTGGTAATGTTCCGCAGCGTAGTAGGAGAGAGGTGTGGTGGTGGTGGTGGTGGTGGTGGTGTTGGGTGATTGCACTTGACGTTGGGGGGCAGGACTTGGACGAATGGCGGGTAGGTTGAAACAGGATATCAGGTACGCCAAATCGTAGAAGACTCCTCCAAATAAGGTACCCAGAAGCACTAGTAGACACACGACGGTACCGACTTGTCCTTTTCGAGTGCGCAGCAGTAAGGGCAGATGTGCACTATCCATGGTACAACCCTAGACTGAAGGCTGTAGGCGATGTGAGGTAGAATTTATAGCCATTTCATGTAACGGGCTGATACCCAGGAATTAAACGAACTGGGCCAACCTTGCCATTTGACGAAATGATAGGGGATGCCATGTCGACGTTCCGTTTTCAAAATCTTTTCCACCGTGTAGTAGTCTTTCCGTGTTTTTACCACCGGTTGTAATTCTGCCTCGTAAAACGTGCCTTGCAGTGTTTCTCCTTGTAGATCTTCCAGATGATAGACGTGTGGGTGTCGAGGGTTATGGCGAACGATGACAAAGTGCTCGTCACTCCAGTTGGGCAAGTAACTTTTCTCAAATTGCCCTTTGACTTTATTGATCCGTACCACATCCCCGCGTTTGTAACGGGTTGACATGAGTGGACTTGGTTCTATCGAGTACAGCGTACGGCGCACTTGATGTTCGTTGTGTTCCGTCACATCGAGGGGAGCCCGCTGGATACTGCGATGATAGGCTCGATTGTACCCTTGGACCAGTTGAGCTAGCACATCGATGTACCGTCGGGTGTTTTTGGCGGTAAAATACTTGTACATCCGTCCTTTGAAGGTTCGATTGAATCGTTCCACCACAGAGGTTTTGGTCTCGTTGTACGTATGGAAGAAAAACACCTTCTGTTTCTTAAGAAAGGCTTGAAAGTGGCGGTTGAGAAATTCTGTGCCTTCATCCGTTTGCAAATAGAGGGGTTTGCGTCCCGTCTTGAAAATCTGCTGGTACGCTCGTATCAGATTCTCTCCTGTTTTGGTCCGGATGGGTAGCACCCACGCGTACTTGGATAAAATATCGATACAGGTCAACATGTACCGATGTCCATCATTGTGGGCAGCAAATCGACTCATATCGACCAAATCGGCCTCCCAGTGTGCGTCTACGCCTCCTACGATGACTCGGTTACGGCGAAAATGTCGTCGGGCTGCTCGATGTAAGCTATAAGTGTCTTGGGTTTTTAACCATTCTCGAACTTCAGTTCGACTGATGCCTTGGGAATATGCAGCTCGAGCGAGTGCTCCCACAGCGCTATAAGCGGCTGGACTGGTTGGGTTGTAATACAAATCTGTTAACACCTTGTTCACAGTCTTACGCCACGTGGATTCCTGCCGGGCGGCCTTGTGGGTACTCCACGGGCTGTCCTTTCGGATTCCCTTTCGGGTCCCCCTCTGCGTCTCCCTGTGGGTACCCCTCTGGGTTGCGCTGTTGTGTGTTCGCTTCATGAGTAGACACTGACACTCTAGCCTGTGTGCACCCTATAGATATAGTATTTCATCGACAATGGGGACTACTTTTTCCATGGCCGTCCATAGATCAGGGTCCAGGGTAAAACCACCTACGTTCAGACAGAGGAGTCGAGCAAAAAAGGCACCGCGGAAAATGTAGACGTCGTCACACAGGTGAATGCTATCACCGTCGAGATCGCCCAACAACACGCGTTTCAAGGTAGTCCAGCCTTCCGGTGACAAAGAGACGCGCGCTTTGGGTTCAGACGTCCACCAACACCTACGTCCGCTATCGATGAGGTCCACTCGTTTGGGGTACAACAATAGGGTGCAGCCAGGTGTAAGAGTCCGGGTAGCCACAGAGTTCGCGTCGGGGTGCAGTAAGTCGTGGACGTCGGTGATAATAGTTTTCAGCGCCTGCCATAATGCAGGACGGAGTGTGATATGGGGACCACCACGCTGTTCTAACCGGGGGAAAAAAGAATCATCTCTACCACTTCGTAGGTAGACACTCACTCCCACCTGCATGAAATCGACTTCGGGCTCTTTTCCCTGTAACAACCGTGTCAATAGAGTCCACCCTGCTAGGGTTAAACACAGCTTCACCTCTCGGGGTTGTTCTTCGATGAGCTGCAGGTGATTGTCATGGACGATCAGGGTGACGTGGGTGGTCAGTTGGAACAACGCAAGCTCTCCATCTGCTCCGTGCGCTCCCATGGTGGTGAATGACAAAACACCGACTAGGGAGGCCTGTATATATCGCTGTGCAGGGGCTTATACTACACCCTGTCAGTGCCTAGTGGACTAACATATACGCCCTGCAACATAAGGGGTTGGGTAATTTTTTATACTATAATGTACCCCTATGGGTATAATGAAATCCTAGTCCGTAGCCGTACACGTTACAGTTTTTTCATGTGTTCGTGTCTCTCTATCCTAATCCGTACCCGTACACGTTCTGGTTTTATTTTTCCATCTCCCTTCACCCTTCGTGAAAGTCCGTGATCACTCGGTAGTGTCATGTTAAATTAACCCCTAGTCCGTAGCCGTACAAGTTATAGTTTAATTTTTTCGTGCCTCTCTATGCTAGTCCGTACCCGTATACGTTATAGTTTTTATTTTCCATGCCCCCACCTTCGTCAAAGTCCGTGATCATTCGGGGTGTAATGTTATAGAGATACGAATTGATTTAACCTAGGAATTTGCTATACCAATTTTGTGCAAAAAGACGGGATTGTAAGTTAACCCAGGAGGCATGACCCGCGCCTTATTGGGCCAATCAGCGACCCGTATATCAACCAATGGCGAGGCCGGAGACAGAACCAATGAAAGAGGTTTGCGCCGTTTAAACAACCAATGAAAATTCAAACTTCATTCAAACCCTTTTTCTCAAGCTCACAACACCCTATCGACAGATCCAAGAAATCATGAATAGAGTGGCCAAGATGTCCACGGGGGGCGGGAAGTTGGCGGCCCAGGCCAAGCTGGAAAGGAAAGAGAGAAGACAGAGGGAGAGACTGGGGAGAAATATAGAGGTATTTTGGATGGAAGAGATCCAGACATGGACGAGAAGGAACATCAATTTTACGCCGCTGTCGTGGGCGGCGTTGTATTACGCCGTCACACGGGCACTGACTACCTTTACCGGGGAAAATTGGATTTCTTCTCTCCGCCAGGCCCTGAACGAGAAAGAGAGACAGATCCAACAACAACAACAAAGCCAGCCGGAATTCGTCAACATTGACAAATTGCCGAGAATACCACCACCGACATTGCTGGATGATCTACCTTCGGTACCAGACGACGCTGAACAACAACAACAGCCTGGGCGGTACTTTTTACAGCCTGGTCGGTACTTTTCCACCAGTTTGGAGTAGACAGGCAAACTCCCCTGAATAAAACAGGGTAAACAAATTGACCTTAACGTCCCTTGTCAGGGCCACCCCAATCTTACGAAAGGGGAACTTCTAACGTGGCACATTCAATTAAGTTCAGGTCCTACATGGGTGAATCTCCTCTCCTCTATATTCTATGATTACCAATCTCCAGCCCCCAAAAAATCTCTGCCATCAACGGTCCTTTTCAGGGCCAACCCCTAGCCTTCCAAACACATAAGACCCTTTTTCAGTGTTCAGGGCCAACCCCTAGCCTTCCAAACACAAAAGACCCTTTTCAGTGTTCAGGGCCAACCCCTAACCTTCCAAACACAAAGACCCTTTTTAGTTTTCAGGGCCAACCCCTAGCCTACCAATGTAAAATCTCCTCTCCTCTATGATCACCAATTTCCCACACCTCACCACAAAAAAAACCACACTCGCCTTTTTCCGGGACTACTCGGTAGTTCTCAATCTCCTCGCATCTATGATTACCAATCTCCCACACCTCACAACAAAAACATTTTTACACTCGGCTTTTTCCGGCACTATTCGGTATATTATTACCGTACATTCATACTAATAGTGTTTTTTTTATTTTACCTGGGCGCTGTTAGTAGGAAGTTCCCATTTACTAAGCGTTATTTACCTATTGTTACCTAGGTGTGTGCATGTGCAGGAGTTGGTGTTTTTGGTGCTTTTAATTAGAAGCTTGCTCTATCGAATATAATTGGGGGTCCTCATAAGGACCGTTAGGAAGGTGTAAGGGGTTACACCGATCGGAACAGGTTTTCTCGCCTCTGGGTACACACGGGACATTTCAGCGCGACGAGTGTACACGCTATGGGCTTGTAAGTGGGCGTAGGCGCTGGTCTTCCTGCATGTCTGTTAATACAGCGAATACATAACGCTTGGTGTCCACATGGAAATATAGCGTATTTGGCGTAGCGACTACTGCATTGGACACAGGGTAAATACTGTGCCGCTTCCCATGTTGTGTCTCGCTCCAGTCTTCTTATTTCGGTACAGTAGTACTCAAGATATTGCTTCTGTAAAATAGCCATCTCTTCTTTTTCTTGTTCTTTTTTTTCTCTTTCTGTTTCTTGGTCTTCTTCCAACTCATCTTGTAATTGCTGCTGTAAAATAGCCATCTGTTCTTTTTCTTGTTCTTTTTTTCTCTTTCTGTTTCTTGGTCTTCTTCCAACTCATCTTGTAGGAGTTGAGCAATCTGTTCGTCCTCGGTAGGATAGACGTAGGGACTAACGTAGGGAATATTGTCCACTCCATCCATGAATTCACCGGTTGCTTCTTGGTCTTGGGCTTGTTCTTGATGTTGTTTGAACACATCTTGTAGGACTCGTTCAAACCGTTCGTGTTGGGGAGTACTAATGGCGGTGACATCTCCATCCGCTGCCTCTTCTTCTTCTCCTTCTTCGTCGTCTTCAATATCGATGAATTCACCCATAACATGGTCAAGATACTGTCGCTTTTGTTGTGAAACTGGGGTGAAAGTCTCGCCGCCCTCTACCGGTTGGTGTTCTTGTTCATCATCTTTGAATAGCTCTTCTAATATGTTGTCAAGCCATGACTTGTTAATAATATTGTGCGCTCCATCAATATCCATGTGTTGAGCCATGATGTAGTTCAAAATGAATGGATAGACACTGCGCGCTTTTTATAGTCTAACCGTAGAGTGCCCGTATGAGCGCGCGGACGTCAGCGAAATCTTCTCCCTCAAGCCTTGTGCTGGCCCAGGTCAGCTGAAAATTTTGTGTTTCTTTTCCATCTTCAAACCGGTCTCATTTTGCAATAAATGCGAGTTGACGTGTAAAACTTATTTCAACTTGAACTTTGGGAACTTATAGTGTATCGTTGAAAAATTCAGAAGGCTAGCGGCAGGCTAACCCTATATTTTTAATGATTTTGTCGATTTTAGACCCGTATGGTTATGGGAGTGGTGGTGTGGAAAACCCGGTAAATTTGAAATAAATCGGTTTACCTTCGTAAAAACACTTTAGGTGTGTTCCTCACATCCTTATAATGTCACCCTGAAAATTGGAGCCGGTTTAACGAAGAAAAAGTAGGAATTTTTGTCCTATCACTCTGGCTACGGTAACACAGCCATTGACACGCATAGCTGTACACGCATTCGGCTCCATATTGTAGAGTGCAGCGAGAAGATTTCGATGACGTCCGCGCCCCTCAGCCATTGACACGCATAGCTGTACACGCATTCGGCTCCATATTGTATAGTGCTGTGTTACCGTAGCCAGAGTGATAGGATTTATTTACACCCGAAAGGGGGGAAACTTTCTAACTAAAAGCACAAAAAACACCAGCTCCCTCACCAATATGAGAGCATAAGGTCTTCACCAAAGTAGACTCTTAGTGTTGAATTTTTTAATACAATTATCTTTGCAAAGAATGAACACTAACACATATTTGAATTTCTACTATTTTTATTAACACAGTAGAATGAACATACGGTCTTCACCACAGTAGACTCTTGGTATTGAATTTTTTAATACAATTATACGCTATCAAGGCGCTTAAATGAACATAGAATGAACATTGAATTAACATAGAATGAACATAGAATGTAGTAATACGGTGATGTCTGAATGTTCAATGCAACAAGACTTGTGTGAAATGTTCAATATTTATGCAACAAGACTTGTTTGAACTCGTCATTGTCTTTCTGCCCCTGGTGCACGTAGATGAAGGTAGCAATCTGTTCACGTGGAATTCTGGGTGGACAGGCAGCTTCCAATGCCTCGGCAATTTGCACCTCGTTCACGCCCTGTAGTCCCTCAGTCATTAGCGCGTCTGATGGTATACTATTGTCCACACACGTATGCGTGTTGAAGAGCCCGTTCTTGTTCCCACAGCCTGCACATTGCTGGATACGCAAGTGTCGAATGCGGGGTCTGAGATGATCCAGGAATGCGTCGATGTACTTCTTATAAATATACTCAGTCATCTGGTCAGACAGGACTTCATGAATTTCAGCTGTGAGACTCTGCAGCTTCCGCCACGCAGGTATTTGCAGGGTGACACCCTGAGGTAAAGGATTACGCTTTTGCGTATCTGCTCTCAACTTCCATTTACGAATATGCACCAGCAGCATGTTGTTGAACATAGAACAGGTGAGAAAGATGTCGTCACCCACATAAAATTTCGCTTTGTCGCTCCCCTGGTGGTCAATGACCGCATCGATGGCGTAATAAATGGCCTGTACTCTTTTCCAGGTGTCCAACGTCAAGGCGATATGCTTAGGTGGTTTGTCGTCCCAGGCCGGTGCGTTAAAATGCACTCCCTCTTCTTTGACACTCACAGTTAAATAGGGAGAGAGCTCCCAAGTGTTCGTCTGGGCCGCCTGGTAGGCCTGCTGGATAATGTCATTGATCTCCTGCACAGACATAGGAAGTAGCACCTCTTCCTTCGCTTGCTCAGGCACTTGCTGGGGCACTGGCTGAAGCACTTGCTGAGGTATTTCTAAAGGTGTTAGTCGGGGACGTTTGGTAGGTGGACCGGGTTTGGCAGGTAGACCGGACTCTTGGTGCGTACGTTTGGTAGCTGTACGCCCTTCGGCGATGTCCATGTCCATGACTAAGATATTATCTTCTGAATCCTGGGCTTGAAGTAGATCTGTTATTCCTTCATTTCCCGTCTTCTTCAGCGCCTCCACGAAGGCTTGAAATGCTAAGGGGCCACGGCGCAGTAGATCGTCGATGAGGGCTCTGTTTTGTCGTGAAGTGGTCTTCTGCGCCATGATATCTTCGACACCGGGTTTAAGGATTATGTTTTCCACCATAAGCAGATCACATAGTTCGGCCACATGCTGCATCTCATCAATGAGGCGAACACGGTGCTGTAGAAGCTTAGCTCGTTGGGATGACTCCATGACTGTGGGCTCAGGCTAGTGAGTAGCTGCTATGGTGAGATAGGCTGGTGAAGTTCCACTGGTAAAATGGAAATCTTCTCCACGTCTCATGCTGCAGTGAGACCCCGGCAAATAGCTCCTCTCGTCAGAGTGGTTCAGGCTGGTCAGGTAGGTTGGTCAGACAGGCTGGTCAGGCAGGCAGGTGAGATAGCTCCGTTCGACAGGCCGATGAATGCACCAACTCCCTAAAAATTTCCCCCTTTTATACGTTTTTTCGTGACATTCGGGTGTTTTCGGTATTCTCCGTGTGTCTTTTCGGTATTCTCCGGGTCTTTCCGGTCACCTCCGTCACTCTCCGGTGATCACATTCGGATCTTTTCGGTCACCTCCGGCACATCTTCACGGACCTCAACGAACTCGCCGTGCCTCTTCGGTCATCTCCGTGTCTCTTCGCACACCTCCGTCACATCTCTCGGTACCTCCCGCCACATCTTCACGGACCTCACCGAAAAGACACGGAGGTGAACGACATCGTGGGAAAAACCCCACAGACAGATCAGTACAAGCTCCCACGGACCTGACCGAAGAAATACGGAGGTGAACGACATTGTGGGAAAAACCCCACAGACAGATCAGTACAAGCTCCCACGGACCTGACCGAAGAAATACGGAGGTGAACGACATTGTGGGGAAAACCCCAGTACATGTTCCTCTCACCGAAAAGACACGGAGATGAACGACATCCCCACAGACAGGTCAGTACATCTCCTATCATCCTCACAAGTCACGCCCCATTCACCCAAACCGGAAGTGACGTCATACAGAGGTCACGCTCCATTCACCCAGACCGGAAGTGACGTCATACGGGACAGCGCCCCCTGGTGGATGCAAGAGTTACCTCCCCCGGCAAAATAATACCATTCGTCCCGTCTCCCTACTACTCCCATGCAATCAAAAACATGAGAGTGGGAACTGAGCTCCGGATCGAGCAACGGTTTAATGTTCATTCAAAACAAACAGAAAATATACCGTCAAAATGCACCAAACCAAAATAAATCGAACATAATGTATGTAGATGAACTTTCACTTTTGTTTCGCATAAGCACGCATCGATATTGAAAAGTATCGCACCTTATGCCCCCATTTGACATTCTGGTAAACACATACAAATCAGGACTAACACTTCACACGTGGAGCGCTTGTAGCCATAGTGTTTGCATATTCAACATCGAAATATAGTACGCTCACAAACCACATAAATAGATATACCAATAGATACTCTGATTACATAATCCACATTCGTTTATTTTACATATAATTTTAAGATATTATTGCTACGCGAAATCCCACGGTTCGCTGATCTCTCTCTCAAATTAGTTTACAGGTTTAATGGGAGGGGGGGGGGGGCGGAACCCCCCGACCTCCACCCCCCGTAGATCTGCCCTTGATAGTGCAAATCTCAACGCTGTTTCACCGGGGAGTTGTCAGCTAACAAAATAAAAGCGGGCAGAAAATGACGGAATTTCATTGGTGGATTAAGTCGTTATAACGACTTAATAGGGGCTAAAAAAAAATTCCATGTCCCTTTTACGGCTCCGTACACACCTGATGTATGGAGCAAACTTGCTCTAAGCGTTCGGCACGACAGGAGATAGTATATGAAAGATTGTCATTGGCTAGGTTTAGAAATTGATTCGCTCAAAGCCCGGTGAATGGCGAGAGAATGAGGCGTCGCAGGTACCTTGTCTCTGTACAAAAAAAAATGTCAGCCCAATTTTGACAAAATTAGTTTAATTCCAACGAGCGACTTTATTTATTTCTATTTGGCAAATGGAACCACAACTGGTCATTTTTATCTTTTTGGATGACAGAGATGTAGATTGCAATGATAGTTTATTGGGCGAACAGTTCAAGCGTTGCACTTACAAGGACGTTTTGTTGATTCATTTTGAAAAGTGGAATAAAATCGTTCCTAACAGGTTTAAAATGAATCATATCTTGTAAAGATTGAGCCTACACTTCATTTTTATTTATTTGTTGTTGTTTGTTTTTTGTTTTTTTCGGAGACAAGGGATCTGAGACGCCATTTTCTAGGGTATGAGGCAATAAATCTTTAACCCCAGCCAAAGACAACCTATCACATAATATCTACATGAAGGATTAGAGGGAGCTCGGACCAGGTGAACTGCATCTCTGTAGATGGGACTATAGGCCTATGAAACAGGTCCATTGATATTGACTGAACCAAGGCACCGACGCTTTCAGTAGATCCAGTGCACTGGAGAAAAGTACACTGCAAAATTCTTGGAAAACTACAGTAGATCTATATAGTTTCATCCAGTACTTTGGATTAATATGGGAATGTTCTTGCGAACGTATTTTACACAAAAAGTCGTTATAACGACAGCAAAAAAATGTTGTGAAAAAAAGTATAGCACGAAATATACAAAGTTTACACGCGTAGTAAACAGTATATATGATGAGTGACATTTAATTGATTATAGCTAACTGTAAACACTTTGAAAGCCACTGAATGGAAGAGAACATGCGGTAATAAGCACATCCCCGCGAGCCAGTGTATCGATCGATCAGGATCGATACAATGGCTAGGTTAGTTACGAATAGCGGTAATGGATATAAATAGCCCCAGGAGTGTTCTCTGAATCGAACCAATCAGTAAGCGCGTACAGCCAGCACATTACGCCAATTCGGTGTCAGGCTGAAATAAACATCGGGCGTCAAAGCCTATTAAAACGCAATGTAAAAACGCATACGAAACACTTTTCGCGTTTTCGCATCGCGTTTTCTAATCGCGAAAATGCGAAAACACGAGAGGGCCGCATCCGGCTTCCATAACAATCAGTCAACAACCACCAAATATTCTGTTCAAGTTTCTGACGTGATCTCGTTCAACAAACCACAGTGATTTGCTCTCGTGATCGCTTACATGAAGGATGAACGTTCTATAGCTATGGCATATCGCGATAAAAACATATCATTGTTCAATATTTTACCTTATTATTATTCTTCATTAAAAATATATTTGATTATATAGGCTGATACAATATCAAATCAAAGTACTTAAAGTACTGATGTCGGGTTTACTTGCATCAGATGGGTTTATTAGTCCCATATTTGTGATCAAAAAGGGAGGAAATCGTCCTCAAGCTGTTCGAGTTGCAGGGCCAAACTTTCACTTTTATCAAAAGGATATGAAATGGACCATTTTGTACAGCCTACATGCTGAGTTATATGACACGAAATAACGAAGTGCTGCAGATGCACGAAAACGGATTTATGGCGCACCAAAGTTATTGGCTTATTTTGTTATTTTTATGCACTTTTCGGTGCATTTTTTTTTTTTTTTTTTTTTTTTTACAAAAATAAGACACCTTTAACCAAAACCAATTTTAAACACAAATATTTCTGAAAGAAGGTGTCATAATTTTGCAACAAGAGAAAATGTCGACTGTAAATGCACGGAAAGGTGCAGAATTAGCCAATGCGGCAGGTTTGAACCACAACATGTAATTCTGGTTGTGTTTATCTGTGGGCCTTGATTTATTCTTTATCTTATAATTCAGTGTGTGGACTGTAAGAAATTGTCAATTTGGCGCTTTTTAGACAAAAATTAGCCCCACCAGATGTGTGTATCAAAAACGGATTGAGGACGATTCCATATCTAAAGCGAACACCACCTTTGTGACCATGGATCGGTTGTCGATGGACCGTGGAGAATGACTACGGTACCCTTTCCGCCGTAACAAATGATGCCGGATAAAATAGATTGGAAAGTCAAATTTAAAAGAAATTGGAAAGATAAAATTGACTGCGATAATTTCTTAATTATCACGTTCAATGCACAAGCTACCATGCATTGCAAATGTGTATATCAATGCTGTAAGGGGCATGAATGCTGTAAGGGTCATCAAATGAGAACAGTCTCCGGGCAGGATATCAAAACTACACATGTGCAGAAGAAAAAAGAAAAACTGAAGACTGATACTAATGTAGGGTTTACCCTTGGTAAACCCGACAAAAAGGGTTCAACTTAAGGCTTGTTTTGAACGTAGAACGATAATTATACAAATAGTGAAAAACTCAAATTTCAGTTTTTACCATTCCTTCTGAATAGTTTTATAGTGGTCATGATTCTGTTTCGCTGTTATCATCTTATATAAAAGTGCGGAAGAGGATTGAGGAGCTGTCGGTATGCCGAGCGGCACCTACCAAAATATATAAATGTTTGCATACTGTAAATTATATGTAAAACTTCGAGACTGGCACATACTGAACCTTTTCGCACGGCTAAATAGCTAAAACTATTGATAAAATAAACGATTACACAATTCTACTTTTAACTCATAAAGCCATACACCATTCCTTCTCGGTACCACTACACCTTCAGAACTACTTCACCAGATTACAACATGTTCATAACTACCCTGCCCGACAGAACTACATAAATCTCTACAGACCGTTTTTCCGTACTCAATTGTCATTTTATACCGCCAGAATTAAGGGACCTCGAGTATGGAACAACCTAACTACTAACCTGAAATGTACAACTTTCATATCATTATTCAAGTCACGATTAAAATATCTTTTAACTCGTAAGAATTATCCCTATCAACTCTGATAAATTTCAAGATACCGTCAAATTCCACATATTCTAATTTACTCATCTACACTAATGTATCTACACTAATGTATATTATCACATGTAAATGTTGTGATAATACCTGCTCATGCTGATGTAATATGCTACATGTATAGTAGTTACTATAATTATTGTATAATATTATCTCTGTATATATGTTACATTAATATTTTATGAACAATAAATTTTATGTCTCATAACTTCACCTTAACTATATATAAATATTTATTTTCATATAATCATGCAAAAATTATTATAGAATATATTTCCGATATATAACAAGCCCCACAGGCCCTCAAAACAACAGTTTTGGAGGAGTGGGAGGAGTGTGGGACCAGTATGAGGGTTAAGTGTTGAAATATGGGGTCTCTATACATAACCCCATGCTTTATATAAAAATATAAAGGGCACTTCACCCTAATACCATCGCCCATACCCCCCCCCGCCAAAAATCCCTAGGGGTTTTATTCCCGCCATCCGCAGCACTATATCATCTATCATTGAATTGTACAGTTTTTTTATATTGCTGTTATATGGTAAATAAATCAAACCAATCAATTAAAAATCCCCCCACGGTCCGGGTGACTGTGACACAGCCGTGAACACACCGGTGTGAACTTGATATGGTCTAGCCCAGCCACAGGGGCTCGTTACCGTTGTTAATTGGTTAAATAGGTTGATTATAGGGGTCCAGGTCGGTAATAAAAGAGGCTCTTTTATTACCGACCTCGACCCCCCCCCCCATAATCAACCTATTTAACCAATTAACAACGTTAACGAGCCCCTGTGAACCCAGCCTTGTTCAATGATCCACGCCCTTTGTAGGTTTCAGCATAGAGCCTACTAAAATCTATAGAAGGCTCCAGGTATAATGTGGGGTATTCAATGCAGTGTGACCTAGCTAGACTACACGGAAGAAAATAGCAAATATGGCGGTCCCTGTTCTGGTCGTACATTTGGTTTTGTTCGTTTTAGCATGTATCGGTGGGTTCATAGTAGCCATTCCTACAATTGTTACACTAGTGGATTTCAAAGGAAACTGTATACTCTACACGACGGGTACGTGGGATGGAGCCGGAGCGAAATTTGTGTCGGTGTACGGTAACAAGGGGAACTGTCTCTATGGAGTGTTTGGGAGTTTGGCCGTATCTTTCTTCAGTCTAGTTATGGTGATCTTCACGTTTTACCGATTGTGTAATAGGACTGGAACCAGGTAAGATATTCAACAGAGGACATCGTTCAAATCTGGACAAGTAAAGGTCCGCACTATAGTACAGCACATAACGCAGGTGTTTATCATGTTAGCCTATATTGTAGGCCGCTTTCCTGTAAAATCCATTGTTGGGAAATGTACATTGAACAGTGCCATTCAGCATTGAACACTTGATTGACTCTGGAGCAATAGCCTGAACGGGCATTGTTATCGGGCGCGCGTTTACTGCACAGGGTAATACAAATCGTAGGAGTGAAGATCGGACTCGTATTCTGATTTCGAACTAGGATGGGCGGAGAGGGATTGGGGTAGGGGCGAGGGGGTAGTTTCAAGCGCCGAGGTGCTCTATAAAATAATTGGATTGAAATCCAATCTATCAGATTAAACTTAGTGACCAGTCTTTTATTGGATTGAAAATATTCAATCTAATAGATTGAAAACGATGAAATGAATCTGTTGTAGACAGAAAATTCAATCTACTACATTGAAATTTTCAATCTAATAGATGAAATATTCAGTCGAATAGATTGGTTACTAATTCAAATCTGATAGATTGAACTTTAAATCTAATTATTTCAAAGAGTGTAATCGGAATCCGAAGGCGCGAAACACGGGGCATATAATTCGGTCTAAATATCAAGTGAAAGAATGCAAATCTGGGTCCCGCAACTTGTTCAGAGAATAAACTCGCACTTTCTCGCAGATATGAACTGTTCTTTGAAAAAGAGCAATGAAATAATAATATATATTTTGTCATGTAACACACTGTAGTTAATCATTTCGCAGGGTTTACTCGGATAAATAGTCCGATCTTCCTCTAAGTTATTCACCGTGCGTTGGTGGAAGTCCGGACTACCAATTTATCGAGTGTCCCAAAACAAGATTGAATAGATCAAGTGAAATTTCGTTCGCCGAAAATGCGTGTGCCAGCAATAATTTGGGCCTTCATATTAGGCGAGCGGCGATTTGCAAAAAAAAGCCTTATTTTAGGAGTAAAATGCACCCCCAGTACACACGGCCACATCCCATGTCATTTGAAAGCTTATTTTATGTACTTTTTTGTTATACCGGATGTCGTCTTGAAATATATTGCCGTAAGGTAAAAAATCCATTCAAACGAACTGATGTCGAGTCTTATCGCCACGAAAAAAGAAAGGGGGTGGGTTTGTTTCAGAGTTAATAACTTTATTAATTTTACACCAATGCACAGTAGTGAGGCAGCAATTTTCTCTCCATTAAACGGGGAATCGATTGATCACGGTTATGTTAAGCTATCTTGAATCATGGCGTCACTCGGGGCTCATCTCCAAATTCCCAGTGAAATATTTTCTAAATACACAATTGTGTTTTTTTGACTAAGTTATTCAATGTAATGAAATTCACATAATTGTGTCAAGTTATAGCCACCGGTATAGGCTGTTTCTCACTACTACAGAGAATAGCATATGTGGGAAAGTGGCGGTGTCGGTGTTGGTGGTGGTGTTGGTGTCGGTGTTGGTGTCCGGTTAGACTTTTATGTTTAGGCTGGACTTAGAAAGTTTTCTGGGTTAATCTTTTGTGTTTAGGCTGGACTTAGAATAATTTTGACTTCTTATTAGGCATGAGATGTAGTGTACATTGTATATACAGTCATACATACCAAATCACATATAGTATATTCCTTTATAGTATTTACTAATAGTCGGGTGACATTATTTTATTTCAGAAGTACAATATCAAAATAACTGGCGGGGGAATCCCGCAGTACCGAACCCCTGTTAGTTTTTAATTTCGTGTCGCCTTAAATGAAGGACACCATTTTCTTAAATTTTATCAAATTCTCGTTGACCCTGAAGCTTTTGCACAACCATATATGTGTCCACACATTTAACTTACTATATTAATTAAAAGTGAGTTTGAATCAGTTTGTGAGCTCAAGTCTTTACCCGTGCACATTATTATGGAGCATTACAGTATGATTGGACACAGTTGTCATTGCATTCTTTTATTTGCATACAAATGTGAAGGTTTACCACAGTGCAAGTGTCCCATTGCATGCTTGAAATGACAGATTTAGTCCTGCTATTGCACTGTTATTAGCTTTGTTTGTTCACATACATCACACAAAG
>JAVTVY010043227.1:0-21067 GCA_036873755.1 Hanleya hanleyi | reverse complement strand
AAAATTTTAAGAGGAACACAGCAAGAGAAACAATGGAACAGTGACATGAATATTAATATTTATATATATGTTATATCTGAGAGATATGTTATATCTGAGTGTTACCGTTGATATTAGAACCTGATTTTTGGCATGAAAGTGCATTAGGAGACTGTTACCAGCATGTTTCGAGCTGACCTACTTTTGATGAAAATTTCTGGTGATTTTTGATTAAAATCACTGGTGAATCTAACTTGAGCCGTGCCCATCTTAATATAGGCAGGATTTCAACTGGGGTCCAAGAATTCAGTGCGTGTCGGGAGTCCTAATGCCTACCCTACTTCTTATGTCCTGTGACGTTATTCACACTGGGCATGAAGGTGCATTAGGGGACTGTTGCCAGCATGTTTCGAGCTGACCTACTTTTGATGAAAATTTCTGGTGACTTTTGATTAAAATCACTGGTGATTCTAACTTGGGCCGTGCCCATCTTAATATTGGCAGGATTTCAACTGGGGGTCCAAGAGTTCAGTGCGTGTCGGAGTCCTAATGCCTACTCTACTTCGTAGGTCCTTTGATGTTATTCACACTATTCTCATGTATAATAAATCCAATCCGGAAATTAACGAAGCAATAATTCATTCCACCGAATATAGTTGCAAATGAATTCAAACGCGGCTGAAGACAGTGTTGTCCTGTGAGATCGGAGGTTGAAAAGTAAAGTGTGGCAGAGATCACACTCTCTTAGCGCATGCGCATTTCAAAAAGTCACAAGAAGAACAGCAAGAACAAGAACAACAACAACGCGAGCCTCCCGTAGACCTGCGTGCCGCAGGTAAAAATACGTAACGTGTGAGAAATATCTTGTGTGAAACAACGGTTACATCTCGAACACGAGTCATCATGCTAAGACTCTTCAACTCAATAGCTATGTGACACACTGTATGAAACAAGAAATTGTATGCAATACCACTGGTCTATGTGAGAAACATCCTGTATGCAACTGGGAATATTTATCAAACACCATGCAACTGGGAATATTTATCAAACACCATGCAACTGGGAATATTTATCAAACACCATGCAACTGGGAATATTTATCAAACACCAGGCGTATTACAAATTAAGTATGTCCACATAATGATCTCTATCCTGATATAACATGGCTTTGATATTAGAGATTATATATTGCATAAAAGGCTTCTAAACTGCACCATCAAGTCATAGATGAGGAAATGACAGTTCACAAGTTGTGCACAAAGAGCACCATACATTTTATGTGAATACGAATGAAATTGATGAACAAATGTTTATGTCAACTAGGAATCAATAAATTGTTAACGATCAATAATTGACTAACGATGAAATTGAACATTTCTGGAACTATCAAATGTACACTTTATGCAGAGGAATAAACGCAATGCGATAATTCAAGAATTGTTACTTAACTCTTGGTTCGATTCATTCTACCAATTCATATAATACACAAATTATGGCAGTAGACGGATTTGATTTACGAATTAGCACTAGGGTGGATGGAATCGCTTTATCATCACAGCAATGTAATTCCACAATGACTAGCTAACTGTTAAAAACAACATAGCACAATAACCAACCTGTCTGACCAGGGTACAAGATGAACACGCTTGAATAATAACAATGAATTCTAACTCTTTACCCTGTCGCAATATTCAGAAAAATGGTAATAATTGAACAAACTAACCAATATTCCCACAAACACCTTTTTTGGGTCAGAGGGAATTACTCCTACAAATTCTGTATGACATAGAATCATTACACCTTATAATAATAAGATGTAATTCAATTTCTGATAAAATTAGAGGATATGCCCGCGGAGCGGGCTATAGCTCCGCTAGTAATTTTAGCTTACAGTTGCAAATACATAACTGCAACGAATCATCCAATAAACCATTACATTTTATCCCAAGAATCACAATCATTAATTTATACAATTCGCCAACACTCACCACGAAATTGGGAAGCTGTGGCTTTGTTTACAACCCACGAAACACACACCGAAGCATCGCCATCGCCATGACAACAAGCTGGCGTCACACAGTCAATCGAAATGGCAAACTCATCTGCGTGAAAAGTAATATCAGAGATAAGTTATTAACCAGGAATAACTCCTGGAACTGTTAGCTGTTATCAAGCTGCGTGTTCCTAAATACATTTCTTCAAGGAAATAGTCCACAGTTTCGGATTATTGTCTCCCTCAAAAATTTTAATACAGCAGAGTGCCCGGGTCCGACCACATGATAATTATTCTTCCATTTTTGGTAACCAGTGTTTATAGTACCAAGCTATTGGGTACTATCATTTCTCCAAAATGATTTATGCGGATGGGTGGCTCGGTTGAACTATATGGCGAGTCGGGCCGCGAAGTCAACCTTCGTCAGCCTCAGTTTCGTACGTTTTTCAGGTGTTTAAAAATAGGGTTATGTTACATATGGAATATGTGACAAAAAAACGGCATGGTCGACCCCATATTTTGAATAACTTTTTTTGTCTCGCCTCGAGACGGGAAACACTGGGAAGAAATCTTATTGAAATCGATTGTCAAGATTTTTCCAGGAAATGAACGAAATAAGGCGTATTTTGGGTCATTTCAATAGATGTTCCAGAAAATATGGAGTACGTTCCGAGGGAAGAAAATTTATCCCGGGTTGAATTTGCATAACTGGCTTGTGTGCTGAATTAATGGTATGAGCATGCCCATGAAGAAAATATATACTTTTATATGGATTTTCTGGATGGTTTGGCAACTCAGAAAGACAGAAGGGCTATACCAAGGGTCTATTTTCAGCAACGAGCGGTCTACTGTGGACTGCACCCCAAGAGTTTCTTACAAACGATTGCATCAGAGCCATTTACACAGCACAGCGAGTCAAATATACATGTCTTGTTTTTGGCGGCTCGTAATTACAATTTATCACTCAAATATAGCAGTATTTTCGTTATTTTGGGATAACACTATCTTAGAATAGCCCGTTGGCCGAGTGGTTTAGATCGCCGACATACAGTGCTGGCGATTAGGTGCCTGACTCTGGGGTCGCTGGTTCGAATCTCGCACGGGACTCGACCAAATTTTCAGCACTAGAATGCGTGCTATTCTAAGATAGTGTTATCCAAAAATAACGAAAATACTGTTATACGATCACTTTCTAAATGATAAAAAATATACACTCAAATATAGGCCTATCAACAACGTATGCCAAATGTATGGTTATTACGCAGTAATATCACATAATTTACAGAGTGTTGTAAGTAAAATAAAATGCATAATTACCCAAAACGTTCGCCTGAAGAATTTTCACAACCTGTTTCCTTCGACCGAAAGATGGCGATAGCGTTCGTCACATGACCGCCTTGTAGAACACAAACGCACTTGTTCGCCTTTCACAAATATACTTTTTCTTCATTCAGTGGAACATACAACTGTCTAATCACCCATAGAAATTAAATACATAACTTTATAATAAAAATAACCACTGAATACTGTAGCGGAAATTTCCTGTACTAAATGAGTTAGTATGGAAACTTATTTTCCAATGTCTAGGTTTGCTGCCACCAGTACCACTAAGGGTGATACGACCTGTATGAACGCTCGTTCCTTATGTGAGACTCGAGCGAGAACTGTTCTACACTGGTTTCTAATCTGTACAACTTGTTTCTTCAGTATGAAACCTTATTGAACCTCTGCTTCAATAGACTTGAACACAAATATAACCGATCTCTCTTCGGGGGTGCCGCTACCAAGGGGGTACGTTTTCGTCGTGTCACCAAGCCATTCATAACACTTGCTCCATTCGCTGCTGATACTGCTGTGATCAGGTTTCAACATCTATTGTAGTGGTATTTCATCCAGTCACCATAGTAAATTATATGGTCCCTTGTGCGAAATTGAATAATTCAGTTGCAGTAACTTTTGCAATAGACTATAGTCCAATACCAATGATGAACATCAACAACGGTTTCAAGTTCAACATAAACATTATAACTGTTTATTCACCTATATACATTTTCTGTTGTATACCAGTTTCATATATTGTCTATGCCATTCCTTGCATATATGTTTGCACCATGTTGAAAATAAATCTGACATCTCTGAACTAGTTGTTATGGTTGAATTTCCAGTGATATGGATCTACACGAGATCCCAGTTCGCTGTGTGCAGAACTTGCACAGAGTGTACAATACAAATACGCTGTGTGCCGAAATGGTTGCTTGTTCCGCCAATACGGAAATAGCCGAACGTGAGATTGCCAACACTGTAAACGGTCTGTGCCAAATCGGTTGCCTGAGCAGATTTGGTTGTGCTGGCTTAAATTCTGCTATAACCGCTTTGCGTGCCAAAAGTGTTTATTTTCCTTACTTACTAGAACTAACTTTCATGATTATTCACTGTTTATGACTTTTGCTCAGCGAAGTTATCCTTAGAAGTTCAGCTCAACTGTCGCGGTATGGCTTCCTGCCGCTCTCAGCAGAGTGCATTAGAATAACCTGGCTCAGCAGAGCAAATGGGATTTCCCAGGTTAAGCTCAGCAAATGGGAATTGCCATGTTAAGCAGAACAGGATTTCTAGATGGTGTACAGCTCTTCTTGCAGCGCTAAATCAGCTGAAAATGTTGCTATTTATTTAGGTTGAATACTATTTATATCTATCCTGCAACTTGGTTGTTTTTACGATAGCAACTAAGGTTTTATTTTAGCTGTCGGAGAGAACTTCTATGTCCGGCTCTGAGAGCATCACCGAGTGTTCTGTGCGAAAACGGCTGTATTTATAGATTTCTGACTAAGCAGGCGGAGCCTAAAATACTACACGAAATGAGACGATCTGATTGGCCGAGAGCCGAAGTTTTGGCTACTGTCAATCACAATTGTACACAGAACGGCTGAGAAATACGAAATGGGGAAATATTTCCATACCCCATACAATTTTATAGCTAAATAATTTCCGTATAATTATTTCATGTTTCTGACTGAACTTATGTGAGAAATATACCCAAAGATCTGAAGTTTGTATTGTATGTTTAAATTCAACTTCGTCCATCGCTAATTTATGAAACGAGGTCGGGAAACACTGTCAAACTTCCCCGTCAAGTTCCCGCTCCATCCTCAAACAGCGTGTTTGCTACGAAAACATATCGGTGTTCCGTGCGATAAAACAGAAGAATGGAGATGCTATGTGAACGATTAATAACCGCATGGTAAGCGTAATACTATCAATTTCCAAGTTATAATGTCTCAGACGCTAATTCGTCCGACAAACACAGTTTCTGATTGAAAATCCTATAACTTGACAACAACAACACAGCATGCAGTGAAAACTGGCGGCAAATCAGGTTGTCAAGAATTTTGATAAAATTCAAAAATCTATAGCGCTTAAATTACTACGTATTATGAGCTGACACTTCGCCATAATAAACTTGAATCTATTGTGCAAACATAGATAAGTAGGAATTTGCATGAAATTACGTGAAAGAGATGAAACTCACAGATTTTCGACTGTGGGGGTAAATTTCTCAACAGGCCAAATTTCATCACACAGACGATGTATGCGTGAGGCTCTCGACGGTCTAATGTTTACGTTTTGGCGCTGAAGTCGAGGCTCAAGAATGTGGGCGCTTTATCCAAACATAGATTTTAAAACACAACACTGGCGAATTTTCGCCACACTACCCCCTCCCAATACTTGTTCGTCCCCGAACAAGGGATAACTTGGCTTATGGAGATTTCATGCAATATCCTTCACAAGTTTTTCATTGGTGGTTTCAATTCTTTTCTATGCTCCTACTCTAAACTGGTATTTACAATTTTCTCTCACAAATGTATTGCTTCTTCGTTTAGCAATCACAGAACATACTGGATACCCAGATTAAACAGGTAAAGTAACTTTAACACTCTCCAACGTTAACTGTATCATGCAAAGAACATAACAGTTCATATAAGTGTTCATACAGTCCAAATGTCTTCTTCGGGCAGATCATAATGTCCAATGCCTTTTCTGGTTTGAACTTATTAATTATCAGTCTAAGGTTTCTTTTATATGCGTTCACATACCTATCATTTTCAGACTGATCTCAGATTATAAAATCATACTGATTTTGTTAAATTCAGGTTGCCCTTGAATAATTATCTCCAAAGAGATCGACAAAGTTCATTAAGTCATTCTGTAATCGATGTCATTGTGGCAATAAGTTCTCAGTACATGTATATACTTGAACCATAAAGAAAAGTAGTTATGGTGAATTTATTTCAGCTGTTCCTTAAGATTTTGGATTTAGTTCAGTTTTCTAGATTCTCGACCGAAACACTGAAGCACTGAAAAATTATTTCTTAAATCGTCTCATCTGTTCGAGTTTGTGTAGATGGAGTTGATGGAAGGACCAGTTTCTGTACCAAGGGCTGGATGGTGGTTTCTTCACTGTTGATTCATCTGGGAACAAGCTCAGAATCTGCCTGGTGATCGAAAGGTATCTCCAACATTGCTTCTTCTTCATATGGTTATCTCAAAGGTGATGCGACTCCAGACTCGAATGTTAAGTTTTACTCCTTTTGCTCTTCCCAAGTCTATATCAGACTGAGCAAATACCTCTAAGCAACCACTTTACCATACATTGGCTAGCTGGATCTATATCCTACGTACTTCCTTAGGCACAGCGACTCCAAATGTGGTAATGTTACTTCAAACTATTGAACTTACATCACAGAATTTTGACAGAAACAGTTTCCTCTTTACTAGCTTCAAGGACCTCTTTAGTTTCTTCAACAACTACTGCAATGTTTAACTCAGGACTAAGCCCAGCGCTTTTAGTCCCTGCGATCTCGCACCCATATATGAATCCCAATGACTACGACTCGCGTTCTGTATCAACCAAAATTATCCGCACCTCATTCAGCGTTTTTCGGTTTTCCCTATAAAGGTTCGCATATGGCCCATTTACCCAGGATGCTGCTTCCCAGTTCAGGTCGACCAGCAACAGATAGTTGCTATCCTGGCGGAAGAATGGTCGTCTCCGAAACTACAAGACGACAGCAAAACTGGTGCCCATGACATAGAATTTGTTGACCGTTACATGTCAAGCAGTTTCCATTTAGATGAATTTCACAGTCATTCTTCATTAGAAAGTCCATTCCCAGGATCCTATGTAGTTGTATGTTAGCTACATGTATGACATAACTGATAGGTTGGTATCCATTTCACAGATTCCGCGGATACTCAATAATGTCTGATTAGCGGTCATTAACTGCATGGACGTTGTCTGTGTTACAGGTCGACTTTTCCTGCAGTATACGGTTGTATACACACTCAGATAAAATTGTAACTCAAGATCAAAATTTATCAATAACAAATACAGTTTCCGTTTCGGCCTGGAACATAGTCATCCGCTTCCTGGTGGTTCTAACCCTACCTTTCGTACAGCTTCGTTATCCTGTCTATGTTGTTGCTGACGGTTTTACATAGGTGAAACACGTTATTTCTGACGAATAGCTGTTCGTCCCGTCTTCATCAGTTTCATAGGGCTTCCTTGGACCTACAACCGATCCTTGCCCCTTTGGGCCGGTTGTCTCGCGTTTTCCGATTTACGTTGTGCAATTTATAGCTGATATTTTCAAGCCACGCCAGAACAATCGTGGATCATGTGTCCTCTTGTGACACCTGTAACATTCGATACTAGAATGACTTTTAACCTTTGAGCTTCGACATCTCCATATGATACTCTATTAACACATTCTTTGTTTTTCACTTCCAGGGCAGATTTGATCATCGAATCCTCATTGCAGTGTGTGACATCTACACGTCTGCTGAACTTCTCTGTAACACCAGGGTTGCCATGGTTACACTGTGCATCTACCTGCCTGTAACCGTTGATCTCCAGTGCAAAAGTTGCAGCCGCTGATGGTTTATCGGTTTACACTGACTAGTTGGACATCTGTACACTAGAGTATCCAAGTTTTCTACAGCATTGATGAAGGATATAATTGTCAACCATTCAAGATGTGGAGGGTCCATACCAGGATGTCGAATGAAAGTGGCCAACTCTCTTATCGCCTGTCCCAGTTCACGTAGATGCTCCTCACTTGTGTTGACGTTCCCTCAGCTTTGCTAAACCTGTGAACTTGATCTCGCACCATAAATCTTGTTCCCAGAACTTCTATCAACTTGGTTGAAATCTTGAAATTTGTTTCGCAACCCTGTCTACTTGTCCGAGTTGTAGATGTACACCTTGGCCTGCAGTTTTTCCTTCCATGAACTGTCACTATAACCTATGGGGCATTCATTTTATATGACGACGATTTGCGCCTTACACGTGAGTTACGTCGTCTAACCAACTCACGCGGGGGATGTTCTCAAATCCGGAATGCTGACTACCTCATCTTCCAACTACTGTTGATGTGATGGATGAAATGACACTTCGGGATGACTGTCTTCATTAATGCTGGTGTCCGGATCCCTCTGCATTTTTCATCAGGATGTGTTTAACAGTTCCGCAAGGCTTAATGACAGTTTATGTACTTATGACACCAAGTACTGTAGAAACAATACTAATCCCACCGCTCGTCACCAATTGTAGCGGAAATTTCCTGTACTAAATGAGTTAGTATGGAAACTTATTTTCCAATGTCTAGGTTTGCTGCCACCAGTACATAAAAGGGTGATACGACCTGTATGAACGCTCGATCCTTATGTGAGACTCGAGCGAGAACTGTTCTACACTGGTTTCTAATCTGTACAACTTGTTTCTTCAGTATGAAACCTTATTGAACCTCTGCTTCAATAGACTTGAACACAAATATAACCGATCTCTCTTCGGGGGTGCCGCTACCAAGGGGGTACGTTTTCGTCGTGTCACCAAGCCATTCATAACACTTGCTCCATTCGCTGCTGATACTGCTGTGATCAGGTTTCAACATCTATTGTAGTGGTATTTCATCCAGTCACCATAGTAAATTATATGGTCCCTTGTGCGAAATTGAATAATTCAGTTGCAGTAACTTTTGCAATAGACTATAGTCCAATACCAATGATGAACATCAACAACGGTTTCAAGTTCAACATAAACATTATAACTGTTTTACCTATATACATTTTCTGTTGTATACCAGTTTCATATATTGTCTATGCTATTCCTTGCATATATGTTTGCACCATGTTGAAAATAAATCTGACATCTCTGAACTAGTTGTTATGGTTGAATTTCCAGTGATATGGATCTACACGAGATCCCAGTTCGCTGCACAGAGTACAATACAAATACGCTGTGTGCCGAAATGGTTATGGATACAATGTTGCTGTGCAGAAACGGTTGCACTTGCCGCCGACTCGAGAGACCCAACACTGTATACGGTCTGTGCAAAATCGGTTGCCTGAGCAGATTTGGTTGTGCTGGCTTAAATTCTGCTATAACCGCTTTGCGTGCCAAAAGTGTTTATTTTCCTTACTTACTAGAACTAACTTTCATGATTATTCACTGTTTATGACTTTTGCTCAGCGAAGTTATCCTTAGAAGTTCAGCTCAACTGTCGCGGAATGGCTTCCTGCCGCTCTCAGCAGAGTGCATTAGAATAACCTGGCTCAGCAGAGCAAATGGGATTTCCCAGGTTAAGCTCAGCAAATGGGAATTGCCATGTTAAGCAGAACAGGATTTCTAGATGGTGTACAGCTCTTCTTGCAGCGCTAAATCAGCTGAAAATGTTGCTATTTATTTAGGTTGAATACTATTTATATCTATCCTGCAACTTGGTTGTTTTTACGATAGCAACTAAGGTTTTATTTTAGCTGTCGGAGAGAACTTGTATGTCCGGCTCTGAGAGCATCACCGAGTGTTTTTGATTTTGATTGAAATTGTAGTTTAAGGGCCGCTTCCCATTCGGATTTCGCGGCCCATCAACTCAATGTTTTATTTGGATTTCGCGGTACATTTCTTTGTTTTCTTTTAATATCTTTTCCAGCGCTAAATATATAAATAAATAAATGAATAAATAAATAAATAAATAAATAATAAATAAATAAATGAATAAATAACAATGATAGATTAGCAGGAGATATAAATAGAAGTAAACAAGAGTCGCTATGTACAAGTTCGTAAGTCTCTTTCGGGTTTTTTTGGTTAAGCTATACTAGTAAATATGAGTTCAATGTAGGTCTAATCGCGTGGATGATTCCTTTGTCTTGGTACCCCTTTGTACGCACAAAGCCGTCCAGAAAAAACTGGGAGAACCATGGGCGTCTTCAGGATTTTTCGAATCGACTTCCCTAAGGACGCCCTTGGGAACAGGGTGGGTTCTTCCAGAAATCTGTGCCTGTAACAATTGCTTGGAGTGTGTATTGGGGCACAGGACGGCAGGTCTACGTCCTATATTGTGTGAAAGTCAAAGGATGATATTCTGTGTTGAGGCGTCATTTCGGTGTCATATATGGGGTAGCGTGTCTTTGTGGTTTAGGATTTGGTATTCTGGTTGCTCAGTTCGGTGGGGTAGCGTGTCTGGCGTGGTACAGGGTCGAGTATTCTGGACGTTCGTGTGGATCGTCTGTGGTCTTCATTGTGCTGTGCCTGTATTACAAAGAATAGAAGAGTTTGTAGTTTCTTGTTTTCTGGTGTTATTTTTTGCCATCACTGGCACTATCGTGATCTAAGTCACACATGATCAATAGCAATAAATAATTAGGTACTAAATATTATAAATAAAAATATTATTATAGTTAAAGCCGATTGTGAATGTTTGATATAACCTCCAGTCTTCTGCCCCTGCATGAAAACCGGACGGTTAACATTCGTTAACGAGGGTTGGAAATAAGGGAACACAATTTGGTCGGAGCTCGTTATTAGGAGCTTTTAATTTTATCAGTGAATTTGTCTATGTTATTGCTATGGCATTTTGATTGGTTAGTGTCCAAATTTGATCAGTCATTTCTGATCACTGACCCTTATTTCCGCCCCTGTAAAATAGTTTTGACTCTAAGCGTGCTACATTTATTCAAATTTGGTCCTAGGTTTATTGGTGTCTTGGTGTAACCATATAGTATTAAATGGTAGAGTGATAGTCAGTCGATTTGATGTAAGCTAGTAAGGTGGAGTATACTTTGTTTATAAGAGGTGGTTTAGGATTTAATATAGAAGCCAACGACAGAGGGACATTTAAGTTTTTGAGTTCGTTTTCCAGTGTTCGGCGATAGAGGTCATGTTTTGGGCATTTGAATATAAAATGTTCTATCGTTTCTTCTTCGTTGTTGCATGAAGTGCATAGTGGTGATGTGTTTTTTATTAGCTTAGATAAGTGAGATTTTAGTCCTGTTTTGCCTAGCCTTAATCTTGTGATGATGCGGTCGTCACGTTCACTGTCTAGCTGGAATCCAAAACTCCTTCTTTTCCCCTTATCTAGAATACTATGTAGCCATCTACCTCGGTTTTCTTCGTTCCATTCCTTCTCCCATTTACTATCTATTCTGGTTTTAATGATAGAATTCAGTTCTTTGGTTCCTAGTCCTATATGCACGTCAGGTGCTGTCTTGGTGAGGCTGTCTTTGGCTGTCCTATCGGCCGCTTCATTTCCCCTAACGTCCACGTGGGCGGGAATCCAAGCTAAAATGGCGTCAATGTCATTGTCTCGTATTTGTGTACATAAAATTTCTATTTCGTGTATGAGGTCAGGTCTGCTGTCGGATTTGGAGTTCTTTATAGATACCAGTCCGCTTAAGGAATCGCTAAGAATAACGGTGGAAACAGGTCGGTTCTGAAGAACCCATTCGAGAGCCTTGATTATGGCGACTAATTCAGTGGTGTATACAGACATATTGTCTGGTAGTTTGAAACCTTCGTGAATGTCAAGTTCTGGTATAACGAATGCAGAACCTGTATTGTGACTTGTGTTTTTGGAGCCGTCTGTATATATTTTCAAGCGATTTTTCCAATGTGTGTCAATATATTCGAGGGCAGTGACCCTTATATGCTCTGGGTTGTCCTGTTTGGTGATGTAGCTATGTATATTCGTGTCCACGTGTGGTGTGATTAGTTGCCATGGTGGTCTATTGACCTTGTCAGTGTCAGAGATACAAGAGATTGGGATGTCGTGTTCTTGGTATAATCGCTCTATCGTGTAACCGAATGGCGCAGAGTCTTTTTCCCATTTCCTTTTAAGGAATTCGTATTCGGTTTTTGGGCCAAAAATTTTGTGGCATGGGTGGTTTTCGCCCTTGGCAATTGTTTTCCCTGCATATTTCATTGACAGCTCTTCTCGTCTTAAATGTAAGGGTTTTTCATTAGTTTCTATTTGTAGACTACATAATGGAGTTCCTTTGAACGCCCCGGTGGCTATTTTTAATGCCGAATACTGGATGCTGTCTATTCTTTTCAGATGGGTCTTGCATGCTGATTGATAAGCGATTGAACCATAGTCTATTTTGGATCTGATGAGTGTTTGATATAATTTGATTAAGCTATGTTTATTGGCCCCCCCAGTTGGTACCCGATACGCACCTCATAAGGTTCAGGTCCTTGTTACACCGAATAATTAATTGGTCGATGTGGTCTTTCCAAGTGAGTTTTCGGTCGAAGATCATACCTAGGTATTTGACACTATTCTTAAACTCGATTTTCTGGCCTCCTAGTGATAGCGTGATGTCTGTGTTTTGTTTATTTGAGAATAGCACACCGGTAGTTTTGACAGCTGAAAATTTGAATCCCCATTTATCGGCCCAGTCGCTGACTGTATTTAGTACTTTTTGCATTATACTTGTTAATTTTTTTATCGAGCCAGCAGATTTCCACATGGCAGCATCATCAGCAAAAAGTGATTGTTCAATTTCAGGATGTTTTGTGTCAATTTCGTTGGCCAGGCCATTAATCAGGATGTTAAAAAGGGTGGGGCTTATGACGCTGCCCTGTGGGGTGCCGTTATCTAGCTGGTGGTCCATGGACATGGTGTTACCAATACGAACTTTGAAGCTTCGGTCATGAAGAAAATTTTGTATCCAGTGTTGTATCCTGCCCTTAATTCCTAGGTTGTTTAATTGGGTGATAATCCCGTCTTGCCATACAAGGTCAAACGCCTTTTCTATATCCAAGAAAATGCCGAGTGTTCTGTGCGAAAACGGCTGTATTTATAGATTTCTGACAAAGCAGGCGGAGCCTAACATACTACACGAAATGAGACGATCTGATTGGCCGAGATCCGAAGTTTTGGCTACTGTCAATCACAATTGTACACAGAACGGCTGAGAAATACGAAATGGGGAAATATTTCCATACCCCATACAATTTTATAACTAAATAATTTCCGTATAATTATTTCATGTTTCTGACTGAACTTATGTGAGAAATATACCCAAAGATCTGAAGTTTGTATTGTATGTTTAAATTCAACTTCGTCCATCGCTAATTTATGAAACGAGGTCGGGAAACACTGTCAAACTTCCCCGCCAAGTTCCCGCTCCATCCTCAAACAGCGTGTTCGCTACGAAAACATATCGGTGTTCCGTGCGATAAAACAGAAGAATGGAGATGCTATGTGAACGACGTTAAACCCTAATTCTCTCTCTCTCTCTCTCTGCTATGTGAACGATTAATAACCGCATGGTAAGCGTAATACTATCAATTTCCAAGTTATAATGTCTCAGACGCTAATTCGTCCGACAAACACAGTTTCTGATTGAAAATCCTATAACTTGACAACAACAACACAGCATGCAGTGAAAACTGGCGGCAAATCAGGTTGTCAAGAATTTTGATAAACTTCAAAAATCTATAGCGCTTAAATTACTACGTATTATGAGCTGACACTTCGCCATAATAAACTTGAATCTATTGTGCAAACATAGATAAGTAGGAATTTGCATGAAATTACGTGAAAGAGATGAAACTCACGGATTTTCGACTGTGGGGGTAAATTTCTCAACAGGCCAAATTTCATCACACAGACGATGTATGCGTGAGGCTCTCAACGGTCTAATGTTTACGTTTTGGCGCTGAAGTCGAGGCTCAAGAATGTGGGCGCTTTATCCAAACATAGATTTTAAAACACAACACTGGCGAATTTTCGCCACAATACCAAATTGACTGCACTTCGTATGCAATCGGCAGCAGTCGGCAGTACTCGCGATCAGCTGTTTTGGACGTAAACATGGCTGAAGTACGACACGCTAACAATCCACGACAGTAAATGGCTGTAATCATGGTAATTGGCACTAATGAGAGACATATTTATAGCCACCTCACATTATGTAAAGAATGAGTTGATATTTTTTTTCTTCGAAAAATGACATAAAATTGAATTTTTTAACGCAATAACACAGATAGGGCGAAAAACGTATTGGAGCCGTAACCTCTGACCCATGACGCCAGAGTTTGATTACGATCACTTCGTATATATCCACTAATTGGTTATGTCGCACGTCCTATTGGGTCGTGCATTGTACAACAATTAGGAATGAAGACATCACCATGACGTAAACAAAGGCATGACGCTTAGCTTTGTGATGTTGCTGGCGTTACAATGGGAAAGTAGCCTAGAACATTCACTACGATTGCTCGCTACCAACGCTCTAACGGTGGCTCCCTGGTTTAGATGCAAAGTCATGCCATTTTTGTCATATTTTTTGTATAGCTCCGGAAGTCTATCCTATATCAGAAAATGATATAAAAATTGGGGCATAGCGTATTACTTTTTTCTAATTTCCAGGTTGTATAACGTATACCTGTGGCAAATTGGTACAATGTGATTACTATGTAAAACACTCAATACTGGAGACATAATTGTTTTCAGAATATTCAAAAGTCATGTCAATTTTCTCATTTTTTTTTCATTATGTATTCCTTAAAGTATGTAGTTTTTTAATAACTCAAAAATAAGGTAGGTCGCCATCCAAAAAAGGGCATGAATAGGGCTCCGAATCTACCTACTCCCACACTTTTTTCCCGACATTTTGCATGAAGTCGCAACAATGCAACGTCATGGCGTCGACAAATGCCACGCCAACAAAGAGTTTGCCATTCGACGTCATGGCGTCACAAGGGATGCTTAGTAAACGCAGCATGCCACAGTATCTCATTCTCAACCTCCCACCAGGGGTCGCTCTCCGCTGGAAAATGGCCGCTCCGACGAACCCTAGACTAGTACCCATCCACTGCGCATGCCCGCTATCGCTAAGGTGGCCCTCCGCAGTTTCGTAGTAATGGCCCCTCTCTAATTTCATAATACGATAGACTGCCCTTGTTCTGCTACATCATAATTCTTCTTGTCTTCTTAATAGCTTATATCTATAATGCCATCCTATTCAGCATTATCAACGCTGCAAACGAGTACGTACAAATCGAGTGCTGGCTTCGTCTACACGCTGATCGGGATCATGGAGTAAAGTTTGTCCTGCCTCAGTTATGCCCCTTGGGTGTGCCTAAAAATCGGGACTCATTTACGGGAAGAAAATCTGACAAAAAACGGTTAGGTTAACACCCCCTTTTTTGCCTTTTTAAGTTGAGACCGGACCAGGGAACGTGAGTAAGAAGTTTAATTGAAATCGCTCTTACAGATTTTTCTGGAAATTGAGCCGAATTTGACCATTTTTCGACATTTTTAAGGGGTTTTCTAGGAAAAATGAAGCAAGCGTGGAGGAGAATGTTCGAGCTAAATTTTTCTATAACATAGCAGTGTTATATCTTAAAATAATAGTTTCATCATGCTCTTTCAGAAAATATATACATATAAGTGATTTGGGTTGAAGGTTTTGCGACAACTGGTGGCCGAAAAACGGACCCATAGTCTATTCCATGCCGAATAAAAGAATCTCCGGAGTGCACCCTAAGCTAATTGGAGTGTTTATGAAATGGCTCGATGCGTAGAGGAAGTGCTACAGATCAATGTGAAAACTACCGCTCAAGATATGCGTCTGTTTCATCTTGCTTTAGGACTTGATAACTGATGATGTTAAATAATGATATTCTGTAAAAGATTGTTTCTTTTATCGACCTTCAGTTCGGCCTTGTCAAGAACAGGCTCTATCAGCTTGACGAGAGTGTCTGTGGGTCCGCGTCAGTCCGTAACGTCACAGCCTAATTTTACACAACGTCACAATACGACGGTATAATGAATTGTTAATCCGATTGATGCATAACGTCACAAATACACGTCAACAGGTCATGACATCGCCGCTACAGTGAAGGTCGGCATTATTAGAAGCCTGTCGTCAATCGGCCCAACGTTATTAGACGACGGCGGCCAGTCTACGACGAACCCCACTCGACACAATCTCGGACAATATAGGACATTAGAACCTCGATCCGCACTGGTAGGAATCCATATTGGCATCCATATTGAAAGAATAATATCACGCGGAAACTCCGAACGGCGCATGCCAGCTGTATGACTTCCGTTACCATGGACACTGATGGAGATTAGCTCAAGAAAAAACCCCGAGAGAAATACCTCAAATTAGAAGAGATTCTTCCCGGTTGGAATCAAGGGAATGTCCATTTCATTTGGATATATATTTTATCTCCCGATAAGAGAGAAATACAAACGAGGACTATGTGAGGGGAAACACATCCTACAGCATGTGATGTGCCTCGCGTGCGGCGGATCACGGTTTACAGCTGAGAGCTGTAAAATCCTTCCACCATTAATACGCGAGGTATTATGACTTCACGGAATAAGCCGAGCAGTCGCGAATGCGACGAACCCCTGGTACGACGGTCACTGAAAGTGGGTCCCATAATACATTGATAAATTCTTACACGTGGCCCCTTCCGGTTCCATTGGAACATATCCTGTTCTTTATAAAACGTCAGTCATGAGTCATTTTCATGGTCAGTGTCATAACGTCATGACGTCATAATAGAAAATGTTTCGCAAGAATGCATAAAGTGTTCTGGTAGGCTACGTCATCTTTCAGACGCGCTCGTAACATCCATGACGTCTGGACGTCGGCTTGATCTCCACAGATACGCTTTCGATATGTTCTAAATTCTAGGGTTTTGTGTGCTATCCAATGACCGATCTTATTGCTGAGCGCCGTCCCAGAGCATAGTAGGGAGGATAGGACCGGATGGCTCTGGTTTCGAGATTGATCTCATTCTATCCATTCGCGCACAAAAGTACGACTACAAGGGAGGTAATTGCTATGCGCAAAAAGCTGCGCAGAACAGCCATTCTTGTAACCAGGGAGCCACTTTAATCAGACTCCGACGTCAAGGGTCAGCAGGTCTTGGCCTTCGCTGTTTCCAAACAGGCGTGGTCATGTTGGGTTTCAAGTTGGATTTTGTTTAATTTCAACCATTCCCGAAAAGCAGTAATCGCTATTAAATGTCAAATGGAATCTCACAAGAATTTAGCACAAAAAATCGGATGTGGTGATCATTTGGTAGAACCTTTAATGAAAATTCATTTAGACCTATTTTTTCCCTCATGAAAATCTATAGATATTTACAAACCGGCTCTGCATTTGAAAATGTATCGTTCTACTAAGAGAATATTGGTCTTTTCGAGTTTTGGCAAGTTTATCAATATCATGCTTAAGAAAACGAGAGATCCTGAAGGATCTTGGCGCCCACCATTGTCCGATAATTATAAGCTAATTTACAGAATTTCGAATCTGAGCGAAAAAGATCGAAAAAGGGACACTGAAAAACAACAAGATTATAATCTAAGTTTAAGGAGTTTCAAGATTTCTAGAAACTGTACTTATGTCGATTGTTATAATACAAGAGAAACGAGCAAAGTTTGTCTGAAAGTGAATGTACATGTACGGAGTACGGCATGAGCTATGAAACATACTTAAGATTTTATATTTAGAAATGAATGCTAATTCTGTTCTGTTTACTGGGCTAGTTTGAGATAGCTCTTTTAAGATACCATGCTCGAAAATAGTAAGATGGTACAATACTTAATAGTGAAGGGATCCGGTCCGCGCAGAAATGTTGAAACTTCGAAATTGCCTGAATCCTAATTATCTCCCTTGGATCGAAACATGCAGTAGTCTACAGTTGTCGAGTTGTGACGTTGAGTCACAAGGGTGACGTCCCTTCATGTAGCCAACCCGCCGGCAGACGAAAGGGTGGAGCAGTTCACTTGCTACTGCATGGACTAAAGAAAACTGATTTAAAATTTGAAGAAATACATCTTAATTCCGAATTATTTGAACTCCTTGATATGGAAGGTGAAGGTATGGATATTCCCTATAGTCAATATATAGAATATGCCCCACCGTTTGATCCGCCGACTCTTGTGATGCAACGTCACAACTCGAGAATACCGAATTAATTTGAAGCATAACTTGGATTTTCGAATCGGACCAAAAAAGGTATCTTGCACTACTAGGCCCCATGTGGGACCTGTGTACCAAATTTCAGAAAGATCCACGAAATATTTCCTGAGAATTCACGGTAACAATGTTTCAAGGAGAAATTCAAGATGGCCGCCTTGTGGCAATATTGGATTTTCGAATCGGACCAGAAAAGGTATCTTGCACAACTAGACCCCAAGGGGAACCTGTGTACCAAATTTGAGAAAGATTCATGCAGTAGCTCCTGAGAAATCGCGATACGGTTTCATGGGGAAATCCAACATGGCTGCCTTGTGGCCATATTGGATTTTCGAATCGGACCAGAAAAGGTATCTTGCACAACTAGACCCCAAGGGGAACCTGTGTACTAAATTTGAGAAAGATCCATGCAGTAGTTCCTGAGAAATCGCGATAACAAGGTTTCATGGGGAAATCCAAGATGGCTGCCTGGTGGCCATATTGGATTTTCGAATCGGACCAGAAAAGATACCTTGCATAACTAGACCCCAAGGGGAACCTGTGTACCAAATTTGAGAAAGATCCATGCAGTAGTTCCAGAGAAATCGCGATAACAAGGTTTCATGGGGAAATCAAAGATGGCTGCCTGATGGCCATATTGGATTTTCGAATCGGATCAAAAAAGGTATCTTGCACAACTAGACCCCAAGGGCAACCTGTGTATCAAATTTGAGAAAGATCCATGCAGTAGTTCCTGGGAAATCGCGATAACAAGGTTTCATGGGAAAATCCAAGATGGCTGCCTGGTGGCCATATTGGATTTTGAATCGGACCAGAAAAGGTATCTTGCACAACTAGACCCCAAGGGGAACATGTGTACCAAATTTGAGAAAGATCCATGCAGTAGTTCCTGAGAAATCGCGATAGCAATGTTTCATGGGGAAATCCAAGATGGCTGCCTGGTGGCCATATTGGATTTTCAAATCGGACCAAAAAAGGTATCTTGCACATCTAGACCCCAAGGGGAACCTGTCTACCAAATTTGAGAAAGATCCATAAAGTAGTTCCTGAGAAATCGCGATAACAAGAATTGTTTACGGACGGACTGACGACGGACGGACGACGGACCACGGACGAAAAGCGATCTGGTGATGGTGGGCTAAAAATCCAATGTCCCAGCGGTCCATTGGCGACAAATGCGTCGAGGCAGTGAGACGATATCTGAGATTCAGCACGGAATATGACCAGTTTGCATGAAAGAATAATGGGGGCAAGCTTTTTACCTCCGTCGATCAGACGGAGGTCTAGGAGCGCAACGTGAAATCTCCCGCCAAATAATTGTCATATGGGGAACCCACGACTCGTGTGATTTCCAATAGGGATTGCCATGGTTCCGGACGAAATTTTGAAAAGTTTTTGGACACAAATGAATGCTTACGTCACAAAAGGTGTGTATCCTTTGCAGCGCTTCCACCGGGCCTCTTTATTCGAGGGTACTAAATTCGCGCGTGTACTTATGGCTTCGCGCTGGTACAGATGGCCGGTTTGCGACGAAGACAAACCTGCGCTTTCGTAAAAAGTAAATTTTCACGAAAGAAAAACTCGCATTCCAGATAGTATAATTGGAAACTTCCTCGAGAATCTCTGAATCGGCAAAAAGATAAAGGACGAGTGTCATTCACCAGGATGCGAGTCGGAAGTGAGAAGTCAAATTCAAAGTCAGAGGTCAAAAACGTAAAACTCCGAAGAACTCTCTCGGCTTTTTCTTTTCTTTTTTTTTAGTTGGGGGGGTGAGGGTTGGGGAGATAGCGACTGAAAAAATATATCTTCCCATGCTTCAATCGTTATCTGTGAATCCGATCAACAACCTAGCCGGATAATCTGTCAAAAATTATCCGTCGTCTGGATAAGGTTGAAGGGTCATCGGAAGCTCGAACTGTGATACAGGCAAAAACTGTTGTTGTTGTAGTCTGGAAAAATAACTCTGCCTCACGAGGCGCTCTCTCGGCTTTTCCTTTTCCTTTTGTTTGAAGATTGGGGGGGGGGGGAGATAGCGACTGGAAATATATATCTTCCCATGATACTTCAATCGTGCGCTCATGAATTCCACGGAGGAAAAGCGGACATTGCTAAACAGCCCTTTTTCGCATAAAATTCACTCCACATTCTGTCGTAGACCCTATATAGCAGGTGCTGTTTGTTCTATTCGCTTCCTATGATCCCCGGGAACAAGCCAATAATAGAGAAGATGTGTTTTAATAGCGAAATATTTTTCCCGCAATTTTTTAACATGAAGAACTCGGGAAATTCTAAATTGTCAAAGAAGAAAAATTGCACTTTACTGAAAACTATACTATTTTGAAACATCTGCAGAAAAGATATGCATGTGGCGGGAGCTGTATACCTTAGTAAAAATAAGAGGTCAGAGTTTTAATTTTCTAAGTAGAAGGGATAAATTCACTCTAGGAATATTTTTTTGAAGAAAATGTGTAATTAATAAAGCACTTTTACCGATAAGATTTAAAAAGCGCACTCGTGATTCCATCACGATTTTTTGTCGATTCCGTCACAGACTAGATTTAACCCCTGGGATGATCCAGTCGCGTTTTTCTCACGATGAAAAAATCTTATCATCCTTGGGTACTGTATGTTAGTAAGAGATGTCATATAAGAATAGTCAGATTGAAACAGAGCAGCAAAACAATAGACAAGCAACACTAGTCAAGAGTCATGTCCGTTTCAGGTGATTCCGTCACGAACATTTCGAAGCATGATTTACTGAAAATGCTGGATCATCTGTAGATTTTTCATGGATCCGTAAACAGATGTCAT
>JAVTVY010043226.1:0-21767 GCA_036873755.1 Hanleya hanleyi | reverse complement strand
CTCTTTAGTAATGTTCTTACTGTTCTTCCTCTTCTCGACAAATTTGTTCGTGTTGGGTCATTTCAAATTCTAAATGTTTGAATAACCTCATTTTCCTGCCGGCGAGAGACTTTAAATGTTTTTCCTCTCTTCGGGAATTTAAAATTCTTTAAGGATTTGTTTTGGTTTCCTGGAAAAATCTTTGTTCTGGATGTCGGTTGTGTGACTTTTTGGTTATTGATAGTAACATTGTTGTAAATGTTTAATATTCTCTCCATATAAAACTCCAGTACTGAATTTCATGTACAGGAGACAAATTACATCGGGAGAGGTCATAATGTAACCATATTCATTGACACATTATTTCATGTTCACTGACACAAAGATCCATAATCCCATTTATCTCATTGAGCTTACATTTGGTGATTAACGCTACAAACATTTAATATGTTCATCTCTACTGCGTTTAAAGAGAAGGAAAATTTATTACAATCGACTTCGGGGTTACTGTTTGCAACGCCCTTCTGTTGCGTCGTGTACTTTTATAAGTTTGTATCCTGCTCCATTATGAGCATGTATATACATTAAGTTGTTGTGAATGAGGAAATCACTACGTTGTTTATCATATACAACGTTTCTCGCATTTTTCACATTACGCTTTCCTATTACACCTTTGACGACATGTTCATTACGCCGTCATGTGTCTCTCATACACCTGTGCGTCGTTCTATTACATCGGTTAGACGTTTTCCGGTACGCCATAACGCCGTTTGTCACGTCATTTCTTCATTTGCGAGATGCATATTTTATATTCATTCATCGGCACTTCCTTTGATTCTCTATCGTCGGTCGTCGGCGGGAGGGGAAGTCCGTTCGTTTGGCGTCATTCATCCACTGGTATTAATTCCTCTCGGGTTTTTCACATTGTGATTTACTTACGTTCGTCGTTTCTCTACGAAGAGAGTTCTGTTCAGACCTTGTTGTTTCCAGTCTGGAGTTCAGAATATCAAAATTGTATTGGAATCAACAGTATTTGGTCAAATGCTGTTATATGGAATAGGTCTTTGGATTATGTACGTGGATATTCTCTGAGGACGACGGCGGGATTGTGAATGCCGGACTAGTCGTCTTTAATTGAATTCAGCACAGTGTTGTATTAACACAGTACCATGTTGACTTTAACACACAAACATTGTGTTGAGATCCGTTTACCTTTGGATTGTGCTTAAACAACACAATGTTTTTGTGGTGTACTTGGGGGACAGTTTTTCCGACTTTCTCCTTCAAGTTCTTTATTCCTGTATTGACCGTTACATCAATGGTTAGACTTTGACATTATCGTTCTGTCATCAACCTTAGGGTTGCTTATTTTATGTAGGACCTTACTCGCTACGTTCGTTTTTCGGGTTCGGTCTCTACAGCGGATTATTTGTCCTGGTGCCGAGGTCGTCATTTCGTTCCCGACTCTATTTCCCTCGTTATTGACTTCTTCCTTCACCTTCACCAGGATAGGAAGTCTCATATTAGCACCATGGAAGGCTATCGTTCTGCTCTGGCTGGGTGTTACGTCTTTCTTTTGGTACCAACATTAGCCTTAACGATAATATCTCTGCGCTTATTCGCGCCTTCGCATTACAGTCGCGTTGTACTCGCCATCTGTTACCGAAATAGGATATCGGTGTGGTTCTGTGTGCCCTGATTTACCACCTTTTGAACCCTTAGAGTCCGCGTCTATAAAAGCTGTGTCTTATGAGACGGCCTTTGTGGCGGCTTTTGCTTTGGCGTTCAGAGTGTCTCATCTTTATGCTCTTGAAAGATCTTCCATGACCTGGACAGCGGTTTGGTCTTGCATTCTTTTTCGGCCCATTCCTGAATTTATCGCCAAAAATGAGTCTGTTCGTTCAGGTCCGTGCGCTCAACGTTCGTACTCCATTCCTGCGTTGTCAGACTTTGTACATGGCCTCGTGGACGATCTTCTGCTAGATCCTGTTCGAGCCATCCGTCACTATCTTACTCGTACCGATTTCGTTCGCGGCTTTCGGCTACGGTTATCATATCCCTTCGCCTGTCAGCAAGGCTTGATATTTAAAAAAGCCGCGTAGTTGAAGAAGACCATAAAATAGTCTTATCAATTGCCAGAAGGTAGATATACTATTGACGCCCCCACTACTGTCTTCTGCTTCTTCTAATGTGTTTCGTACCATCGCTACATATGGCCTTTATGGAAGAACTTGTCCCTCCATGACATTGTCCAGTTCTTGTGTCTGGACAGCAAATTCCACGTTCACAAATTTCTATCTGTGTGATATGTCAGTGCAGTCAGATAGTGTGACCACGCTTGGGCCACTAAGGGCTACCTAGCACGTGGTTAGTTCTTTCAGGAAGAGAGGGGGGGCAGAATTTGTCACCATTGCAGCAAGGCAGCCATCTTGCTCTTCATCATGATCGTCTTTGAAGGAAGGAATAAGTCGGATAGACGACCATGGACTCTCTAATCATCAATCTAGAGGTCTGACACTTTGAGAGTTTAATCTTTACCTTAACTACGGTTTTGCTTGTGTCTTTCAGCTTGAAACTGACTTTCTTCTGGATGATCTCAGCTGTGTCTCTTACGCTCAACTCACAAGACAAGTTGGACGTAAGTCGTTGGTGGATTGAGAATGGCGTGGCTTGGCGCCCTCTAAGACCAAGAAGACCTAACAACCCGAGTGGTAGAGGATCCTGACATCTTGGTAGAGTTTGCATATCACACCACGAACACAGCTACATGGATGGAGGCACTCAAGAATAAGTATATCTGTATCATATCCATGATTTACCCTTTTCGTCTCTGACCAGGGTTTTTCTTGTTGCTTATTGTTTGTCTCATGTTTATTCCCTTATCTGTGTCATCCCAGCTACATGGAGGAAGACACTCAAAAGATAGGTTAGATTAGTATCTTCTATTACTACTCCATAATTGCCCTCGGCTTTACCGGCCAGGTTTCTTTTGTTGAGATTTATGGAAGAACCTGCTCCTCCTTGACATTGTCCAGTCTTGTCTGGACGGCGAACTCCACGTTCACCAATTTCTATCTGAGAGATATGTCAGTCCAGTCAGATAGGATGACCACGCTTGGGCCGCTTATAGATGCCCAGCACGTGGTCAACTAAATTTTTTAAAAAAGGGGGGGGGCGGCATTTTGTATCATTGCAGCAAATCTGCAAATTGCTGTATCATCTCATCTCATTCATACTATTAGTCCACATTTGATTCGATCACATATTGAAGGAGGAAATAAGTCAGATGGACGACCTTGGATCCTCTAAGAGATGTCGGACACTAAATCATCACTCTAAGATGCCTGACTCCATGGTGAGTGTGATCTTTACCTTAATTGCGGTTTTGATTGTGTCTTTCAGGTTGAATCTGACTTCCTTCTCATGATCTCAGCTGCGTCATCTACGCTCAACTCCCAAGAAGCAAGTTGGACGTAGACGTTTGCGGACTGAGAGTGGTGTGGCTTGGCGACCTCTAGGCACGGACTAGTTCTGCTTCACCCGGACTTAGGAACAGCCAGGAATCTGCATGCAGATAAGCCTTACCAAGTAGACCTATCAACCCTCGTGGTAGGGGTCCTTTCTTGGTATAGATGGCTTCCCGAGTAGACCTATCAACTCTATGGGTAGGGGTCCTTTCTCGGTAGAAATTACTTCCACAGTAGACCTATCAACCTGCGGGTAGGGGTCCTTTCTCGGTTGAAATTACTTCCACACCACGAGCACAGCTACATGGATGTAGACAATCAAGATAAGTACAACTGTATCTTATCCACATTTTAACCTTTTTCGTCCTTGACCAGGGTTTCTATTGTTTGATTATTGATGTCTCATGCTCATATCCATGTCTGTGTCTTCCCAGCGGTTACTTAGCCTGCCTTTGAATCTGCTACATGGCCGAGGTTTCCCTCCTTCCACCTGTTGGTACTGAGGCAATAATTGAAGCAGGTTTACGATTTAGGAAGCGAATATTAAACATTTATAAACAATGTTTCTATTCGTTACTAAATCAAACCTGCTTCAATTTAATGGCCCTCCCGTCCTTCCCCTCAGACCGCGGCCTAGTTCACTACTGGTCTCGGTTGTTACAATGAGAAAGAGGGCGAGAATGGGCTGGCGTTGTCTTATATAGTAACCACGTTGGGAAGAGTGAGAGCTCGCCTAGGGGCGGATAACTCTCTCTCCTAGGGGAGATAATTTTTAGTTTTAACTTCCGTTTTCTACGTTTGATTGTGCATTTAAATGGAGTTTAAAGGCAATAATTGAAGCAGGTTTGATTTAGTAACGAATAGAAACATTGTTTATAAATGTTTAATTTTTCTCCTACAAGCAAGGGGAGAAAGAAACTTTACTGTCATGCTCATTAAGGTTGGTGGATATATTCGACCAGATAGTTGAATTCGATCCATCATTCCGCTGTTCTCGAGAGAGTACCTTGAAGGGACGACTGGCGGAAGCCGTCCGTGATGAAGCGCGACAACGTGAAATTCGGAGACTAAACATGGAGTTTCCGGAGATGGAATTCTTCGATACCCGAGATCAGGTGTCCAAATGGATGGGTACAACAAAGCGAGTATCGTCGACGAAAACTGTGATCAATCAAGAAGCCACAGCGGTTGATTCGGAGTCCCACCTGAAACGTCAAGAGGAAATCATCTCGACTCAACAGAGACCGATAAATGAACTCATATCTGCACTCGAGAAATCCAAAACTACAGTAGAGAGAGGTAGGAAAACGTGGACACGTGACCAATCGACACCGAGAGCTTGTTGGCAGTGCCATTCTCTGTCTCATCTTCGCCGCGACTGCCCTGACTGGAAGGCAGAGCAGAAATCCAAACAAAATCCGTTAAACTAGGAAGACCTTTCATGGAGAGCCACATGACGGGTCCAGTAGAAGGCTCAATTCTGCAAAAAGCAGTGGGGGAATGCCCAGAAGCCACAGTGAAGCTGGGTGGAGTAGATGTGCAGTGCCTGATTGATACAGGGGCACAGGTGTCGACAATTGTGGAGTCCTATAGGGAACATTTGTCGGGCAAGAGTGATTTGGTTGCAGTCAAGTCATTCCTACGCATATATGCAGCAAATGGTGCGGACATTCCCTTTGTCGGTTACGTTGAGCTCGACCTGGGCTTGTTTGGACAGAAATACAGTGATATGGGCTTCCTTGTTGTTAAAGACCCTGTGGATTCGTGGATGAAGGAGAGGAAACAGAGAGTTCCTTGTGTCATTGGATCAAACATTTTCAGAGACTTGCGTTCATCTTCGTGCGCGACATTAGCTGGTCCATGGAAACAGGTTCTAGCTATGTATGAAGAGTTACAGGCAGCAGAGAACAATATTTGTGAAGGTAAAGCAAGGGTACTTAGCGACAAACCTTAGCTTGTGCCAGCATGGTCACTATTGGTAGTTGAATGTAGCGTGAGGCCAGCAACCTTGGTTCCATATAGTGCTGTTGTTGAAGAGAACAATGATGTGACATTGCTAAATGGACTCGAGTTGAGCCCCTCCTGTGTTACTGTGGATAAAACTGGTAGGGTTCCAGTACAAGTTGGAAATTTCAGTGACAATGATGTTTATCTTCAGCCAAAGTCGCCAATCGGACTTGTTCGTCCTGCCACCCCCGAACCAATTGTTGAGGTTGGAGTCTGTGAAATTGAAGTGAGAGATCTGAGAAAATGGCACTGAAACAAAGGACTCGTGTGAACAAGCGTGCCAATGACAAAGAACTGATTGTTGGGTCCAGGGTGTTCAGAAGAAATCACTTCTTAGGTCGACACAAAATTCAAGACATTTGGAATCCACTACCATACAAAGTTATTCAGAAGTGCGCAAACAATGTATATGTGATTGAGCCGTTGGAAGGGAAACTTGAACAGAAACGTGTTCATCGTTCTGATCTGCTAGACTCCAGAAGTTTAGTGGACGATATTCACCCAGCTGATACATACAGACCAACTCCTGTGGAAGTCGAGTCACAAGTGGAATATGACTGTTCGGAGAGTAGCGAGTCAGAGGATCTCTGGATTGATATGCCAAATGGATGGACTGACCGATACGCTGCAGCTGAGGAGCCACAGGATGGACGGGTGATGGATGTCGACCGGAAGAGAACGGATGAACTTGGTGATGGAGATCCCACTGTTGCCTTACCTTCCTCGAATGGTGCACTGGATGCCCCAAGCGGTTCAGTGCCAGATGCACAAGAACCACAGTGTAGTAGTGACCAAGGTGATACAGTAGAGACCAATGATGAAGTCCGTACTCCGGACAAAGTAGGGGAGCCTCACATGGACTCTGATTCTGATATGGACTGTGACGAGACTGTGGACGTGCGACGGTCAGCACGTTCCACGAAAGGACAGCATTCAAATGTCCATAGACTGCCTGTTTCTTCGCTTCAACACGAAGTTGGTGCGAATTCTGTGGATCCAGCAGTGTTAGCTCAGATTAGCCAGACACAACTCTTACTTGTACAAATGTTGGCTGGTGTTAGACACTAATGATCAGGTTAAAGACCAACTATGTAAATAGAATCTAAAGTGTATTTTTTTATGTATTGTCGAGGACACCAATACGAAGTAGGGGAGTGTAATGTAGAGCGCACTGTAACCTATGTCGTAACGCAGAGTGCATCCGAGATATATTTCATCACTTCGGCTTGTCCGAAGGTAGCCGAAGTTTGTATCTGTGACGTAAGCAGAAAGACGCTGCGCCATTGTTGGTTCTTCTGTTCAGGCGGCTGTAAAAGCTGTGCATGTTTTGCAAGATTGTGGCATGTTCAGAGTAAGTAGATTAATTGAGATTGATGTGATCTTGACATATAAACGCCATAGAATTTAATGATGTGTAGTTTAGCTGCCGTCACGGAAGATAAATGCATGAAATAAGTAGATTTAATATGTCTGAAAACGCGCCATGCTGCAGACGGCGTGTTGTTGATGCTTGTCAAGCCCCTCTAGTTTACTATAAAATATTGAATAACAAAGACTACTCGGTGTGGATGATATTCATTACTAGGTTGTTGCCAAATAACTGATGAACTGATTTAGGAATTTGTAAGCAACAAATTTGGTCTCATTAATGTGTGCATGGTTCGACAATGGTAACCATGGCAACAACCATGTGCTTTTATGGTGAACCATTCCAAGCATATTCTGCATGTTTGCGGAAGTATATTTTAGAATATTTGTAAGAAATATAGTTAATATGATGAAGATGGCTCTGAACTATTTTGGCAAACATTCAGTTGTTTTCATAAGAATTGTTTCTGTAAATATTATTTTAATTTCATAACAGTTACACCTCAAGTCTGTAAAACGGTGTCGTCCAAGTTAGTGGAACAGATGTTAGCCGATAGCTCCAGTGCTGTGTGAATTTACACCTCCCGACTGTAAAACACTGTCAAGTGGAACGGATGTTAGTCGATACCTTATGAATTATACCCTTGCTGTTATGCAACTTTGGGGTTACACCTCAAGTCTGTAAAACGGTGTCGTCCAAGTTAGTGGAACAGATGTTAGCCGATAGCTCCAGTGCTGTGTGAATTTACACCTCCCGACTGTAAAACACTGTCAAGTGGAACGGATGTCAGTCGATACCTTATGAATTATACCCTTGCTGTTATGCAACTTTGGGGGTAAGTTCCACATTATACACGTTATAGCATGTTAAGTAATAACTCGAAGTCGGTTATTGAGTTATAGCATATTATTTTATTTTTCATGAAATTTAATATTTTTTATTCATACATTTGTCAGATATTGGTAATCATGGTAATTACAATATTGTGAATTGATGGATATGATGTACATGGTAACTTGAGTAGCAATGGTACATGTAACAGTTAATAATTAATCAAGAGCATTATTATGAATAGAATGATGGATAAAATGTTACATGTTGAAAACTGGAATAACCATGGTGATATCAATTAATCGATAGCGTTATTTCATTGTGAACATATTCGAATGGATTAATTCAATTCTAAATGATTATTATCGTTTGCGATAAACAATTGTAATTTTAATTATTTCAAATTCGGTGTATATTCAAATGTACATGTATATGCATTACATGGAAAGAGATATTGAAGTTTGATTAATTACAACATTTCACTATTAATAGAATTAATTTCATTATCAAAATCAATTGTAATTTTAGCATTTCCAATTCAGAGTTTTATTGTCGAAGTTCATTGGCTGTTCAATATAGTAAAGGGCAGGGAGTTATCTCCCCTTGATGGAACTAAATGCTAGTATGCGAAACTGTCTCGAAACACGCTACCGTACTCAAATGAAATTGTTATAGCTCATTCCTATAATAGTTCATGAATATTATGATTGTAAACAAATGCAATTGTCATTGTGTAATACTTTTATCTATGATGACATTGCGAATTTGTGATTACAACATGGAAATTGACCAATTACTTAATTGTAATTGCAGGAACTCTGGTACTATTAAAAAGACCCACAAGTAGCTCATATATACCTCGTTCGAGTCTTGATTGATGTCGATGAGTGATGACTGATGTCAATGATTGATGACTCCTGTCAGTGATTGATGACTTCTGTCAATGGTTGATGACCTACTTCATTACAATAGTATAAGGGTGAGATATTGTTAACTCAAATCGCCTGATAGCAAGAGATCGTTTATATTTCAGTCCTTTGGGGTCGTTGACGATCGAACAAAAGTGTTTTCGTAATGTGAAACGCGTGTCTACCGTGCCGTGAAAAATGGCAAGTTGACCCAACGAAGCTCCTGTACCGATTCGCTGTTGGAAAGAATACAAACTATACCATGCGGCCTTGGCCTAGTAGTATATAGGTGTATGGTTAATTCTCTGCCGTTTTAACCATGTTCACCTTTGCACTTAGTAATATCAAGGCGGGGGTAAATGCAACTCACCTTACACACTATGCCCACCGAGGTCAATGTAATATCCATCAACAAAATTGTTCGTTGTTACGCTACACTAAACTGATTTAACGCTTTTCCTATTGAAAATAGACTACATCAAATTTTCCTTCAGGTTGAAGCAGTTCAACTGAATGTTGATCAGCAACATATATGGCGAGGCCAGTGAGTGTCACATTCAATATACAAGGATATCACGACGCCGTTCTTCAGTAATTTCTGCGCAAGTATGTAACAGGTTTTGACCGTGAGCCAACAATAATGTACTCTCCACCCTGCATTTTGCAGACAACGTTTTTTCCTGAAAGCCCATCATATGTTTAGTTGAAAATCGCTTGTTTGCGCTCTGGCCATTAGACCGTTATAAAATTTCTTTTCTATCGTACAGATAAAAAAAGCCCCACAACTAATGAATGCTTATAATATTTCAAACTATTTGGTATTTTTGCACAAAGGCTAGATAATTCCCTAAAGGATTATACATCCCCAATACGTAATTTGCTCAATCACATTCAAAGGTATTGAACATGCATTATAGATGACATAGACCGTGGGCCCACTATACGCCTCCCTCCCCCTCGGGGATTTTTGAAGATGATGTTTTTCGGATACCCTGGCTCATGTTCTATCATAATCCGGTTGTTTGCCAAACACTTGTTGGTGGGCGTGGCCTAGACACGCATTTCCGTGACCTGGATTTCCTCTCATCATCAGTTAAATTCCAATTTTCGTAAACTTGCCAGTTACTATGGTCTCATTCAACTCCCTATAATGTTTACGGTGCTTATTTACTTTAGTATGTAACAAACAATTACACTGTATTGTTATTCTTGAAAATTGATATTATTGTGACCCCATAATCCAATATGGCATTATGGATTTCCCACAACCCGCTACATATATTCTCAAAGATGAGTGTATGAAACTTCACGATTGGAACTCCTGAGTGTATGATGTGAATTAGCGTGCATACTGAAGTAACAATAGAGCCTATACGAGCAACATGAACAAATATGAATTTCGAATGACCGCACGTGGTCGTCATTTTAAATTTGAATATCATATTTTCATCTTAGAGATACGCAAGTAGATTCAAATTGGGCGTAAGGTTGTAGACTTTGACACGAGGCCCCTCAGTTTCGAAGAATTTGCACAATCAGCCAAGAATAATGCCTTGAACTATACGAGCAACATGGAAAATCTGCATTTTAGATGACCCAACGTGGCTGCCATCTTGAATTTGTCCATCATATTTTGATCTTGAGGATATGCAAAAAGATTGAAAATGAGCGTAAAGTATTAGGCTATGCTTAGATACCCCTAGGTTTTAAACAATTACACAGTCATGCTATGCTTAGAGATCGGTCAGTGCTGATAATTTTTTATTATTTTATTTTGTTCTAATTTAAAAATTTAAAAGGGACTAAAATTCCCGGGGGACCTTTATAACTGCATCCCACACCCTCGCGCCCTCCCCGGACATCACACAGTAGCCGCGTCTTTTACATGTCCTGCTATGGTATAACCTGGGGCAGACTTTATTCTCCAGGTATACTTGATCGGTAACTGCTGTGAGCACTAAAATTTTATAATTTTTAAATTAAAATTTTATTATTATTATTTTTTATTTAAAATTTTAAAAGCGGACTAAAATTCCCGGGGGACATTTTCACACCCTCACACCCTCCCCCGACATCACACAGTAGCCGCGTGTTTCACATATCCTGCTATGGTATAACCTGGGGCAGACTTTTCCAGTTATACTTGATCGGTAACTGCTGTGAGCATTAAAATTTATTAATTTTAAAATTTAATTATTTTAAAATTAATTTTTTTTAAATTTATTTATTTATTTATTTATTTTAAAAGAGGACTAAAATTTCCGGGGGACATTTGTAACTGCATCCAACACACTAACGCCCTCCTCGGACATCCCAGGGTCTTCGTTTTGGGGTCTTCCATCCTCGGTCTTCGTTTTGGTTTTCCCCATGTGATTTGATAGGGCCAATACCAAAACGAAAACCGAAGATGGAAGTCCCTGAAGCGGAAATTACAGTAGCCGCGTGTTTTACATGTCCTGCTATGGTATAACCTCTGGCAAATTTTATTCTCCAGGTATACTTGATCAGTAACTGCTGTGAGCACTAAAATTTCTTAATTTAAAAATTTAATAATTTTAAAATTTAATTTTTATTTTGTTATTTTATTTTATTTCTTTTTAATTTAAAAATTATAAGGGGACCCTCACGCCCTCCCCGGACATCACACAGCCCAAAAATCCCAGGTTCTACGGTTTTGGCTCTTCCATCTTCGGTCTTCGTTTTGGCTTTTCCAATGTGTTTTGACAGGGCCAGTACCAAAACGAAGACCGAAGATGGAAGATCCTGAAGATGGGATTACAGTAGACGCGTGTTTTACATGTTCGCTATGGTATAACCTGGGGCAGACATTATTCTCCAGGTATACTTGTTCAATAACTTCTGTGAACAGTAAAATTTATTAATTTTAAAATTTAATAATTTTAAAATCTAATTTGTTTTTTTAAATTCTTATTTTTTTTATTTAAAGAGGGACTAAAATTCCCGGGGGACATTTGTAACTGCATCCGCGCCCTCTCAGGATATCACACAGTATCCGCGTCTTTTACATGTCGTGCTATGGTATAACTTGGGACAGACTTTACTCTCCAGGTATACTTGATCGATAACTGCTGTGAGCACTAAAATTTTTCAATTTTATAATTTATTAATTTTAAAATTTAATGATTTTTTGTTTTATTATTTTTGTTTTAATTAAAAAAATTAGGAGGGGACCAAAATTCCCGGGGGACATTTGTGACTGCATCCCACATCCTCACGCGGCTACTGCTGTGAGCACTAGAATTAGTTAATTATGAAATTTAATAATTTTAATTTCTTTTTTTAATTTAAAAATTTAAAAGAGGACTGAAATTCTCGGACATTTGAAACTGCACCCCACAACCTCACACCCTCCCCGGACATCACACAGTAGCCGCGTGTTTTAAATGTCCTGCCATGGTATAACCTTGGGCAGACTATTCCATTTTTTTATTTAAATTTTTATTTTACTATTATTTTTTATTATTTTTTATTTAAAAATTTAAAAAGGGACTAAAATTCCCGGGGAACATTTGTAACTGCATGCCACACCCTCACGCGGCTATTGCCGTGAGCACTAAAATTTATTACTTTTAAAATTTAAATTTATTTTTTATTTTTTTATTTTTAATTTAAAAATTTTAAAGGGGACTAAAATTCCCAGGGAAGATTTGTAACTGCATGCCACACCCTCACGCCCTCCCCGTACATCAAACAGTAGCCGCGTGTTTTACATGTCCTGCTATGGTAACCTGGGGCAGACTACATTCTCCAGGTACAGTTGATCGGTAACTGCGCTAAAATGTATTCATTTTAAAATTTAATAATTAAAAAAAATATATATATTTTTACTTTTTGTTTCATTTAAATATTTAAAAGTAGGCTAAAATTCCCGTTGGACATTTGTAACTGCATCTCACACCCTCACGCCCTCCCCGGACATCACACAGTAGCCGCGTGTTTCACATGTCCTGCTATGGTATAACCTGGGGCAGACTTCTCCAGTTATACTTGATCGGTAACTGGTGTGAGCATTAAAATTTATTAACTTTAAAATTGAATAATTTTAAAATTAAATTTTTAAAATTTATTTACTTATTGTTTTAACTTAAAAGAGGACTAAAATTCCCGGGGGACATTTGTAACTGCATCTCAAACCCTCACGCCCTCCCCGGACATCACACAGCCCAGAAATCCAAAGCTTTTCGTTTTTGGGTCTTCCATCCATCCTTCCCGGACATCACACAGTGGCCGCGTGTTTTACATGTCCTGCTATGGTATAACCTGGAGCAGACTTTATTCTCCAGGTATACTTGATCGGTAACTGCTGTGTGCACTAAAATTTTTTAATTTAAAAATTAAAAGAAAAAATTATTTAAAAATTTTAAAGGAGAGTAAATTCCCGGGGACATTTGTAACTGCATCCCACACCATCACGCCCTCCCCGGACTTCACACAGCCCAGAAATCCCAGGGTTTTCGTTTTTGGGTCTTCCATCTTCGGTCTTCGTTTTGGTTTTTCCCATGTACCAAAGGGCCAGTACCAAAACTAAGACCGAAGATGGAAGATCCTGAAGCAGGGATTACAGTAGCCGCGTGGTTTACGTGTCCTGCTATGGTATAACCCGAGGCAGACTTCATTCCCCAGATTACATGTTCAATAACTTCTGTGAACACTGAAATTTATTAATTTTAAAATTTAATAAATTTAAAATTTAATAATTTAAAAATTTAATAATTTAAAAATTTTAAAAAAACTTATCTTTTTTTTTAATTGAAAAAGGGACTAAAATTTCCGGGGGATATTTGTAACTGCACCCCACACCCTCACGCGTTCTCTGGACATCAAACAGTAGCCGCGTGTTTACATGTCCTGCTATGGTAACCTGGGGCAGACTTTGTTCTCCAGGTATACTTGTTCAATAACTTCTGTGAACACTAAAATTTATTAATTTTGAAATTTAATAATTTTAAAGTTTAAATTTTTTTAAATTATATTTTATTTAAAAATTTAAAAGGAGACGAAAATTCCCGGAGACATTTGTAACTGCATCCCACACCCTCACACAGTAGCTTCGTGTTTTACACGTCTTGCTATGGTACAACCTGGGGCAGAATTTATTCTCCAGGTACACTTGATCGGTAACTGCTGTGAGCACTAAAACTTATTAATTTTAAAATTTAATAATTTTAATTTTTTTTTGTTTTATAATTTGAAAGGGGACTAAAATTCCCGGGGGACATTTATAACTGCATCCCACACCCTCACACATTTTTATTTTTATTCTATTTTTTTTTTTTTTTAAAGGGGACTAAAATTCCCAGGGGACATTTGTAACTGCATTCCACATCCTCTCGCCCTCCCCGGACATAACACATTCCAGAAATCCCAGGGTCTTCGTTTTTGGGTCTTCCATCTTCGATCTTCGTTTTGGTTTTTCCCATGTGTTTTGATAGGGCCAGTACCAAAACGAAGACCGAAGATGGAAGATCCTGAAGCGGGGATTACAGTAGCCGCGTGGTTTACGTGTCCTGCTATGGTATAACCTGGGGCAGACTTTATTCTCCATGAAAACTTGATCGGTAATTGCTTTGAGCACTAAAATTTATTAATTTTAAAATTTAATTTTTATTAATTTTTTTTTTTAGTTTAAAAATTTTAAACGGGAATAAAATTCCCGGGGGCATTTGTAGCTACATCCCAGCTGTGGGCACTTCAATTTATTAATTTTAATATTTAATAATTTTAAAATTTAAATTTTTTTTATTTTTAATTTTTAATATTTTTGTTTTTTTTTAAGTTAAAATTTTTAAAGGGAACTAAAAATCCCGAGGGACATTTGTAGCTGCATCCCACACCTTCACGCTCTCCCCGGACATCACTCAGCCCAAGAATCCTAGGGTCTACCATCTTCGGTCTTCGTTTTGGTTTTCTCATGTGTTTTGATAGGGCCAATACCAAAACGAAGACCGAAGATGGAAGACCCTCTTGCGGGGCTGTTTTTGGGGAAGGGTCTTCGTTTTTGGGTCTTCGGTCTTCGTTTCGAGAACCCCCCTCCCCCAAACTTTCTACCCTATCAGGGGGATGATACAAAATTTAGAGCCTATTCTCCGTGCAGTTCATTACATTGTGATAATTTTGAGGCTATTAGCATCATCCCCTGAGCAAAGGATCATCAGTAAATTCAAAACGGTGTCCATGTGGCGTACCAGAAAAGTGATGTTTTTGTTAGTTTTTTTTTATTTCACATCAGATTATTATTTACCAATTTATCATGCATTTTTTGTGAAGAAAACACATAAAAAGTAATAAAAATCAGACAGACAAATCGAACAAAAATGCCTTTTTGAAATTTTTTACACTTTCTGATAGAGCTTGACCCAATGTCCTTTTAGGGAAGTAAGTTTTCTTAGCAAGCTCGCGATAAAAAAGGAAAACTGACAGTAAGTTTTCTTGGAAACCCAGATGTTCCAATGAGTAGCTTCACGTAGTATTGTTACTCCGAATAAGGACATGTTGAACATGTATGTGTATCAGTCCTGACGATGTCATATGTCGAAATATTGATCAAGTTATGGCTTTTTGATCGTTATTCGGAGTAACAATACTTCTTTTCTTGGGAAGCTCGCGATAAACTCCGCCCTCAATTTGTGAGCACTGACGCATGGAAATAATATCCTATGCAGGTTCCGTGAAACCGACTTCGGCGCATGCGAGTTAACTAAGGCAGATTAACAAGAAAAAGGCAGATCTCATAAATATCTTGACGTTCCAACCAACTTAAACTTTTCTTTTAGCTCGCGGAAACGTGTGACCTGACATATCGAACGCTCATCCCAGTGTGAATCGAAATATTCACGAACTTGAGAGTGCGAGTGAGAAAGTGGAGTTGAATACGAGATTCCATGAATTGACATTCACAAACATTTGAAATTCTACTTCTTGCGAAACTTATAAAAGCATTCAAACGTACGGAGGCGACTGATCGAGAAACCCACCATCCAGACACAAGAAGGTAACGTATTATACAGCCATTCGTGATAGCTATGCAGAAATTATGTCGTTATACAATAATATTTTACTAATAGCAATATTAGATTTGTTTTCACTGCGGTACGGCGTCGTGTCGCCTGCCGTGGAAATGCCGGGGGGAGGGGAGGGGGGGGAGGGGGTGGTGGCAAGGACCACTTTGACCCTCCAATATTTGTAGCTCATGTGACTTGGAATGGGTCAAAATGTAGTAGAGATGCATCTGAAATGTCGAAATTTTCCAGGGGAGTACCGCCGACCCCCTTTTTCTCCTTTCACGGGTCCAATTTATCGCGACTAGTTTTAAATTGCAGTTTCATGCAACGCGCCAACTTCTCTGCAGTGTTTGTTCTATCTGATTTAATGTTACTCCAGCACAGTCTTCATGAATGATCAGTTTTCTTGAGATATCCTAGGTAAATAATATACAGCCCTCTGAGTATGAGGGCTATAGGTCGGCACCAGTCACCTCCAGCGAGGGTTTTAGATAATTATATTACGAATCACCCACCTCTGAAACACCCGTACCTCTAATCTCTATCCCCTCCTGCGCACTTTTTTAAAATCTTGCGCACTATTGTGAAATAGTAACGCATATAATCGCCGTCTGAATTTTCCAGTCGACAACTTCCACTTTATACGCGCCATGTTCAATTGCAAACGGACCAGCATACATATACCGTGACGTCACCAACATGGCGCGTTGAGAGTTGAAGTTTTCGACCGGAAAATTCAGACGGCGATTATATGCGTTACTATTTCACAATAGTGCGCAAGATTTTAAAATAGTGCGCAGGAGGGGATAGAGATTAGATGTACGGCAGTTTCAGAGGTGGGTGATTCGTAATAAAATTATCTAAAACCCTCGCTGGAGGTGACTGGGGCCGACCTATAGCCCTCATACTCAGAGGGTTATATATTATTTAGCTAGAGATATCCGCCTCTGTTTTTCGTTGAAAACTTCATATAATTTAGCTTGGCATTGATGCAGTGTTCAACAATACGCAGTGATGAACTGACACTTTCTTGCAGAGGTGTTAGAAGTTTACTTTGACTTAAAGATATACGTAGCCTCCTGAGGCAGTTTTACACACCCCTTGATAATTTGTCTTCTGTAGCAAATTTGAAATATGTTGCACAGTTTTCACGCACTTTCGATTGAAAAATGGAGACTATTGTTTTCATTTCGATTTTTATATGCCCGCCAAAAGGCGGGCCTATTATGTGATGGCGGTTTTCGTCCGTCTGTCCGTGTGTCCGTCCGCCCGTCCGTCTGTCCGTCCCTCGTGTTCGGTCTATATCTGGGACAGTTTTCTATCTAGAGTTCTAATTTTTGGTGAGTGGATACCCTACGGGGAGACGATTTGTCGCGTACCAAAATCAAGGTCGAGGTCAGAGGTCAAAGGTTATTGACAGTTTTCTATCTACAGTTCTAGTTTTTGGTGAGTGAATGCCCTAGGAGGGAATGATGTGTTGCATACCAAATATAGGTCGAGGTCGGAGGTCAAAGGTCAGTGTGACCGAAAAATCAGGAAATCATTAAAAAAAAATAAAAAATTGTGAGTGGATTTAATAGGGGGTAATGAAGTGTCGCATACCAAAATATAGGTCAAAATCGAAGGTCAAAGGTCATGGTGACCCCAAAATCAGGAAATTATTAAAAATAACATTTTTTTGTGTCAGTAGATACATTAGTGGGACACGATGTGTCACCTACCAAAATGTAGGTCAAGGTCAAAGTCAAGGTCACTGTGACCCCATAATCGTGAAATTGTTAAAAATCATGATTTTTTTAGTCCATTGAGAAATTACAGGTAGCCGTTTTGTCATGTACCAAAATTTAGGTCCAGGTCAATAGACAAGGTCACTGTGACCCCAGAATCAAGGTCAATGGTCAGTGTGACCCCAAAATCAGGAAATTATTAAAAATAGCATTTTTTGTGCCAGTAAATACATTAGATGGACATGATGTGTCACATACCAAAATGCTGTCAAGGTCAAAGGTCAAGGTCACTGACCCGAAAATCGTGAAATTTAAAAAAATCATGATTATTTGTGTCCATTGAGAAATTACGGGGAGATGGTTTGTCAAGTACCAAAATTTAGGTCAAGGTCAATAGTGTATGTCACTGTGACCCCCAAAATCATGAAATTCATAAAAATCATTATTTTTATTGTGTCCATTGATACATTGAGGGGAGACAATGTGTCGTGTACCAAAATTTAGGTCGAGGTCACCGTGACCCCAAAATCAAGAAATCATTAAAAGTCACATTTTCATATGCCTGTCGAAGACGAAGTCGTGTAATGCGATGTTACGTTCTGTCCATTCATTCGTTAACATTTGTTGTCCATGCGATATCTCTAGTTTCCAAGTATGTATTGGTACCAAACTTTCAGTATACCTTACTCGCATGGCAAAGAGGAGCCATACATTTTGAGATCAATTTGTCAAAGGTCAAGGTCACAGTCCCCCCAAACTGAATCAAGTTTAGCTGACTCTGTGTTATATGTAGGTTGGAATATTCACAGTTCTCTCCCATACATGTACATGGCATTTGTCCTGTGGAGTTGTTAGTTAAACTGTTGTGAAATTAAAACCATACATTTACTAATTTAATGGGGAGAGGGGTCCTTTATGAACTTCATGTATCTGTTTATTAACTCAAGAACAAATATTTACTTCATCACTTTCTTCTTTCTTCATCAGGACTGCACAAATTGAAAAGTCTGCTTAACCCAAATATGAGTTGCGCTAAAAAAATTTGAGGTAACCCTTCTCTGATTTGCATAACCCATCACTATTGTATACAGGTTTATATCCATAATTCAAGTGAACTGAAAATGGGTTACGCATAATGAACATTGCTTAACCAAACCTATTGTTCGCGCAATTTGTGCAGCCCTGTTTATGAAAAATTCTCTCGTCTGAAAGGAATCCATTTGACTATTGTCGATTTCAGTATTGGATATGTGAGCTCTTGACTCTTGATTCAAGGTCAACTTGTTACCAAGAGTTAAGCTCATTTTAGTTTATCATTCAGTCTAAGAGTCTAAGATGTGATATATGTTACATTGTCCAAAGCACGAAATTGTAGACCTTTCTCTGGATTGATAGCTACCATTTGGAATCAAGGCTAGTAAACAACCTTGAAATTTGGACCTATGTAATTCCAGATAAACGGGCGTATATTGAAGCCCCTTGGGCTCTTGTTTTAAATATTTCCTACACGGTATGAGCAACAGTTATGTGAATTACATAAGTGAATTCCGCAGGATATAAGCTTTCATAAAATATATACATTGTTATTGTTATGATGGATATTTATTGCTACAGAAGACAAATTATCAAGGAGAGTACAAAACTGCCTCAGGCGAGTTATACCCTTAAACTGACGAGAAGAGGGTTTCATCTGAACAACAATATTTGTGGAAGATTTTTTTGTTTATTTTGCCTCTATGAAGGAGTGAGAAAGGCGGAAGTTGTGAAACTTTTCACCCTAAAATCTTTCTTGAAAATGCGCCAAAGTGGGGAAAAAAGGGCAAATTTTCAAATTTCCCGAGGGACGACTGTCTGTCGTGATGTGTGCTATGGAAATTGGATGTTGGAGCACAGTTAAACATTACCATGTCAGTTTGCCGGTTTACAGGGGTGGACTTGTGCGGATGTTGTAGAACATACAATGACAACAGTAGTAACCAAAGGGGATTTAAGGTAGCTGGCGCCTCACTGCGCATGCGCGAGAAAGTGGTGTGCGCAGAAATGAGGAGGTCATGAGGAGGTGTGCGTAGGGTGTTCTGCGCAAGTGTATGACGTCACTTCCGATCTGGTTGAATAGGGCGTGACCTTGGGGCATGTATTCCTCCGCGGTCTGGCGGTGATGCGGTCTGCCTCCGCGGACCGAAAGTAGTCCCAAAGCCGTGGGGTTTTGTGAGAATGTTCTTCAATCTGTAGGGACCGCTAATGGACCAATTGGGTCGAGTGAGGTATCAATGTAAAGCCTACGTGAGGGAGTATCAAACGGGCTGGGTTTGAGGTGGAACTGACGTCATTCTGCGCATGCGCAGTAGAGAAAGTGTATGGAAATCGACGTTTTGCGGTCTAGGTGGGCCACTAATGGGCCGATGGAGTCGTATGAGGTATCAATGTGAAGCATACGTGAGGGAGCATCCACCTGGGCTAGTATATTGTTCGTTTCCAACATTCTGCGCATGCGCCACTAGTGGGCCACTAGTGGGCCGATTGGATCGAGTGAGGTATCAATGTAAAGCATACGTGAGGGAGTATCCAACGGGCTGAGTGTAACGTGGAACTGACGTCATACTGCGCATGCGCACTAGAGAAAGTGTATGGAAATAGAGGTTCTGGGGCCTAGGTGGGCCACTAAAGGGCCGATGGAGTCGTATGAGGTATCAATGTGAAACATTCGTGAGGGAGCATCCACCTGAACTAGTGTGTTGTTCGTTGTCAACATTCTGCGCATGCGCAGACAGGGAATTGTGGGAAAAGCGTATGGAAATAGACGTGTTGGGGTTTAGGTGGGCCACTAGTGGGCCGATTGGATCGAGTGAGGTATCAATGTGAAGCCTATGTGAGGGGGCATCCGCCTGGACTAGTGTGTCGTTCGTGTTTAGCATTCTTCTGCGCAGGTCACGTGGTTTGGTGGGTGGTGTGTGACGTCACTTTGGGAATTGTGGGAAAAGGGTGTGGACATAGACGTATTGGGGTCCAGGTGAGCCACTAATGGTCCGATGGAGTCGAGTGAGGTATCAATGTGAAACATTCGTGAGGGAGCATCCACCTGAACTAGTGTGTTGTTCGTTGTCAACATTCTGCGCATGCGCAGACAGGGAATTGTGGGAAAAGCGTATGGAAATAGACGTGTTGGAGTTTAGGTGGGCCACTAATGGGCCGATTGGATCGCGTGAGGTATCAATGTGGAGCCTATGTGAGGGGGCATCCGCCTGGACTAGTGTGTCGTTCGTGTTTAACATTTTGCTGCGCAGGTTACGTAGTTTGGTGGGTGGTGTGTGACGTCACTTCCGGTTTTCAGAATGACCTTCGAACACAGAAGAGTTCTAATTTTTTCCTTAGACGTTGGGGCGTTGACGATCTCAATGGATCCACGGTGTCCAGTTTCTCCAGCATCGTCTCTAGCTACGCCCGGTTAATGATGGTGAACGGCTGGTCAAACACATGGCTTTTATTACTGGCATAATAATACCGTAACTGGTCTCTTTGTGACGTAAGATGTACCCGAAAGCGACATTCAATTTGAAGACCGTAGCTTGGTCATTGAAGATGGCTTCCACGTAGCTACGTAGACGGGTGAGGTCGGTCAGTGGGAAATTGTAGATATCTGGAATGGAGCGATCACGGTGGAAAACGTGCGGTATCATGGGCCATTGGCGCCGATAAATGTCACTCACTGGATGGACGTCCTGTAATAGATCGCTAGGAACATCCACTGCATCTTCCAGAAAATGTCCGATGTCGTAAGGCGTATGACTGGCAACAGTAATGCTAGGGACTGGCTGGATATCTAGGCTCTTCTGAACTGTGGGTATAGTCGGGCTCTCTGTGATCGCATCACTAGTGGCATTCGTCTCTACGGGCTCATCTTCACTGGGTCTGACCCTCCTGGGTGCCTCTTTAGTGGAAAGTTGTCGCCCAAACCGTAGAGACGGGGTATGAATCAAAGCTGATACCGTCTTAACTGACTGGGTCGTTTGTCGTCCCAATCGTTACGTTGTTCCGTCGTCCCCTCGTGGAATGATCCTTCGTGGCGCAGTAAATTGTCCTCCCGATTGAATGACCGTGCGCAGGTTATGCAAGTATACCGTGCATTGTTGTGGGTGGAGGTCTCGTAGGGTCGTAAATTATCTAGACGAGTAAGCTGCTTCTGGCAAGTTGTGCAAGTGAAAATCAGGCTGGTGAGGTTGCACTGGTGAGGCTCAAGCAAGTAGCTCCTCTCGTCAGATAGGCTCAAGCTGGTCGGGCAGGCTCAGGCTGATCAGGTCAAGCAGGCCAATGAATGCAGCAATGCCCTAAAAATTTCCACTTTTATACACCTACATAGAAGTGCCCGGATGCAGGCGCGTACGTCAGCAAAAAAACCCACATACACCTCGACACATGCCGTCGCCGTCTCAAGAACCTCATACATACCCGGATGTAGG
>JAVTVY010043225.1:0-21752 GCA_036873755.1 Hanleya hanleyi | reverse complement strand
CCTGAGAAATCGCAATAACAAAGTTTCATGGGGAAATCCAAGATGGCCGCCTGATGGACATATTGGATTTTGGAATCGATCCAGAAAAGGTATCTTGCACAATTGAACCTGTGTATCAAATTTGACAAAGATCCAGGCAGTACTTCCTGAGAAATCATGATAAAAAAATGTCATGGGGAAGTCTAAGATGGCTGCCTGGTGACCATATTGGATTTTCGATTCGGACCGAAAAAGGCATCTTGCATATCGATTGCGTACCTGTGTACCAAAATTGAGAAAGATCCATGCAGTTGTTCCTGGGAAATGACAAAGTTTCATGGGGAAATCCAAGATGGCTGCCTGGTGGCCATACTGGATTTTCAAATCGTACCAGGAAAGGTATCTTGCACAACTAGATCCCAAGGAGAACCTGTTTACGAAATTTGCCACCTGGTGGCCATATTGGATTTTCGAATCAGACCAAAAAAGGTTTCTTGCACAACTAGACCCCAAGGGGAACCTGTGTACCAAATTTGAGAAAGATCCATGCAGTAGTTCCTGAGAAATCAAGATAAGGTTTCATGGGGAAATCCAAGATGGCTGCCTGGTGGCCATATTGGATTTTCGAATCGAACCAAAAAAGGTTTCATGCACAACTAGACCCCAAGGGGAACCTGTGTACCAAATTTGAGAAAGATCCATGCTGAAGTTCCTGAGAAATCGCGATAACAAGGTTTCATGGGGAAATTAAAGATGGCTGCCTGGTGGCCATATTGGATTTTGGAATCGGCCCAAAAAAGGTTTGTTGCACAACTAGACCCCAAGGGGAACCTGTGTAGCAAATTTGAGAATGATCCATCCAGTAGTTCATGAGAAATCGTGATAACAAGGTTTCATGGGGAGATCCAAGATGGCTGCCTGGTGGCCATATTGGATTTTCGAATCAGACCAAAAAAGGTATCTGCACAACCAGGCCCCAAGGGGAACCTGTGTACCAAATTTGAGAAAGATCCATGCAGTAGTTCCTGAGAAATCACGATAACAAGGTTACATGGGGAAATCCAAGATGGCTGCCTGGTGGCCATATTGGATTTTCGAATCGGACGAAAAAAGGTTTCTTGCACAACTAGACCCCAAGGGGAACCTGTGTACCAAATTTGAGAAAGATCCATGCAGTAGTTCCTGAGAAATCGCGATAACAAGATTTCATGGGGAAATCCAAGATGGCTGCCTGGTGGCCATATTGGATTTTCGAATCGGACCAGAAAAGGTATCTTGCACAACTACACCCCAAGGGGAACCTGTGTACCAAATTTGAGAAAGATCCATGCAGTAGTTCCTGAGAAATCGCGATAACAAGGTTTCATGGGGAAATCCAAGATGGCTGCCTGGTGGCCATATTGGATTTTCGAATCGAACCAAAAAAGGTTTCTTGCACAACTAGACCCCAAGGGGAACCTGTGTACCAAATTTGAGAAAGATCCACGCGGTAGTTCCTGAGAAATCGCGATAACAAGGTTTCATGGGGAAATCTAAGATGGCCGCCTGGTGGCCATATTGGATTTTGGAATCGGACCAAAAAAGGTTTCTTGCACAACTAGACCCCAAGGGGAACCTGTGTACCAAATTCGAGAAAGATCCATGCAGTAGTTCCTGAGAAATCGCGATAACAAGGTTTCATGTCGAAATTCAAGATGGCTGCCTGGCGGCCATATTGGATTTTGGAATCGGAACAAAAAAGGTTTCTTGCATAACTAGACCCCAAGGGGAACCTTTGTAGCAAATTTGAGAAAGATCCATCCAGTAGTTCATGAGAAATCGCGATAACAAGGTTTCATGGAGAAATCCAAGATGGCCTCCCGGTGTCCATATTGGATTTTCGAATCGGAACAAAAAAGGTTTTTTGCACAACTAGATCCCAAGGGGAACCTGTGTACCAAATTTGAGAAAGATCCATGCAGTAGCTCCCGAGAAATCGCGATAATAATTGCTATGGGAAACCAAGATGGCCGCCTGGTGGCCATATTGGATTTTCTTGAATCGGACGAAAAAAGGTTTCTTGCACAACTAGACCTCAAGGGGAACCTGTGTACCAAATTTGAGAAAGATCCATGCAGTAGTTCCTGAGAAATCGCGATAACAAGGTTTCATGGGAAAATTCAAGATGCATGCTGCCTGGTGGCCATATTGGATTTTCTGAATCGGACCAAAAAGGTTTCTTGCACAACTACACCCCAAGGGAACATGTGTACCAAATTTGAGAAAGATCCATGCAGTGGTTCCCGAAATCGCGATAACAAAGGGTTTCTATGGGGGAACCAAGATGGCCACCTGGTGGCCATATTGATTTTCGAATCGGACCAAAAAAGGTTTCTTGCATAACTAGACCTCAAGGGGAACCTGTGTACCAAATTTGAGAAAGCTCCATGCAGTAGTTCCTGAGAAATCGCGATAACAAGGTTTCATTGGGAAATCCAAGATGGCTGCCTGGTGGCCATATTGGATTTTCGAATCGACCAAAAAAGGTATCTTGCACGACTAGACCCCAAGGGGAACCTGTGTACCAAATTTGAGAAAGATCCATGCAGTAGTTCCTGAGAAATCGCGATAACAAGGTTTCATGGGGAAATTCAAGATGGCTGCCTGGCGGCCATATTGGATTTTGAAATCGGAACAAAAAAGGTGTCTTGCACAACTAGACCCCAAGGGGAACCTTTGTAGCAAATTTGAGAAAGATCCATCCAGTAGTTCATGAGAAATCGCGATAACAAGGTTTCATGGAGAAATCCAAGATGGCCGCCTGGTGGCCATATTGGATTTTCGAATCGGAACAAAAAAGGTTTCTTGCACAACTAGATCCCAAGGGGAACCTGTGTACCAAATTTGAGAAAGATCCATGCAGTAGTTCCTGAGAAATCGCGATAACAAGGTTTCATGGGGAAACTACATTGCCGCCTGTCCCATTGGCTGAATCGACCAAAAAGGTTTCTTGTACAACTAGACCCCAAGGGGAACCTGTGTACCAAATTTGAGAAAGATCCATGCAGTAGTTCCTGAGAAATCGCGATAACAAGGTTTCACGGGAAAATCAAAGATGGCTGCCTCGTGGCCATATTGGATTTTGAATCAGACCAAAAAGGTTTCTTGCACAACTAGACCCCAAGGGGAACCTGTGTACCAAATTTGAGAAAGATCCATGCAGTAGTTCCTGAGAAATCGCGATAACAAGAATTGTTTACGGACGGACGGACTGACGGACGGACTGACTGACTGACGGACGACGGACGACGGACCACGGACGAAAAGTGATTTGAACAGGTGATGGTGGGCTAAAAATGCTAACGAAAAATTAGAAGAAATAAATAAGCATAAGGTAGAGGGTATAATTACTCGAACCAAAGCTAAATGGGCCGAATATGGTGAGAAACCTACAAAATATTTCCTAACATTAGAACACCAAAATTATATAAAAAAATCGATAACAAGAATTGAAAAAGTTGATGGAGAAATTATTACTGATTAGAAAAAAATTCTCGAAGAGACGAAATTTTACTATAAGAAACTTTACAGTAGAAAGGAAACTAGTCCAGTTAATTTGAATGATTTAATTGAAACAGCGGTTCCGAAATTGAAAACTGAACAATCTAATGAATTGGAAGGACAATTGACAAAAGAAGAAATTTTGCTAGCTCTTAAGAATATGAGAAATGAGCACAGCCCCGGATCAGATGGGTATACGGTGGAATTCTACAAATTTTTTTGGTCGGATTTAAACCGATATTTATTAAAATCTTTGAATTATGCATATGAAAATGATTCGCTATCCATAACTCAAAGGAGGGGAATCATTACCTGTTTCCCGAAAGAAGGAAAACCAAAACAATTTCTAAAAAACTGGAGGCCAATTTCGCTATTAAATGTCTCCTATAAAATTGGGGCGGCCGCAATTGCGAAAAGAATAAAAAAATATTTACCAGATCTTATAAATGAAGATCAGAAAGGATTTATACCTGGAAGATATATTGGGGAGAATACAAGATTAACATATGATATAATGCAATATACAGAAGATCATCATTTATCAGGGTTGCTACTATTGCTGGATTTTGAAAAAGCATTCGATTCAATTGATTGGACTTTTTTTTGCATCAAACCGTATCCTTCTTCAATTTTGGCCCTTCCATTCAAAAATGGATAAAATTACTATATCAGGATGCACAGTCATGCGTTATCGTTAATGGTTTTTCTTCTAGCTTTTTTGACATTTCTCGAGGCTGTCGCCAAGGGGATCCCCTCTCACCATATATTTTCCTGTTATGCGCCGAAATTCTCGCAATTATGCTACGAAACAATAATAATATTCATGGAATTAAGGTAGGCGATTTCGAGTATATTTTGTCGCAATATGCGGACGATACAACAATATTTTTAGATGGATCACAGCGGAGCCTATATGCATGCTTGGGTACCTTAGAGAAATTTGAGAATTTTTCAGGATTAAGAATGAATGCGGAACATGAAGCTGCGCTATCGAAACCCCTCGGCTCTGAACCCCAGCTATTATAATGTAAGGGTGTCTCTACCAATTGATTGGCTTGTGGGAAGAAATATTTACCCCTGGTATTGTAAGTGTACTTTCTTTGAAAAAAAAAGAAAGTTTTCCTCCCCTTAAATTAATTTGTTTCTGGAATAAATTGAAAGAGCTGTATCGATGTCTCACCAAAACAACAGTACACATGGCTAGATAAATACAGTGTATGTCATTTTCAAAACAGATTTGCAAGCATTCTTTGCATTGTCTAAGAAAATAAATCAATAAATCAGTGATCCAATCAATAAATAAATGTGATAGTATACTAACATGATATAGAAATAATATGCAAACTTAACATAGGAATTAGTGGATTTTGTTAGACAAGGGGCATACTTTCTGAAACGACTCATTTTTGATAGGCATCTAGTGTCATTTTCAAAACAGATTTGCAGGCATTCTTCGCATTGTGTAAGAGAATAAATCAATAAATCAGTCATCCAATCAATAAATAAATGTGATAGTATACAAACATGATATAGAAATTATATGCAAACTTAACATAGGAATTAGTGGATTTTATTAGACAAGGGGCATAACTCTGCAAAATACTTTCTGACACGACTCATTTTCGATAGGCATCTAGTTCAGGTCAAGAGAAACAACTGTATCACGTTAGGATGTTGTATATGGAACGGTTCTGAAATTATCACAATAAATCATAAATGGATTTTTATTTGTAAAAAGGGGCATAACTCTGCAAAATATTGTCCGAGATAACTCATTTTCGATAGGCTTCTGATTTACGTGAAGATAAATAGATGTAACAAGTTTGGTTGCCATGCATGAAACGGTTCTGTAGATATCGCGGTAACGGATTTTATTAGACAAGGGGCATAACTCTGCAAAATACTTTCTGACACGGCTCATTTTCGATAGGCATCTAGTTGAGGTCAAGAGAAACAACTGTATCACGTTAGGATGTTGTATATGGAACAGTTCTGAAATTATCACAATAACAAATCATAAATGGATTTTTATTTGTAAAAAGGGGCATAACTCTGCAAAATATTGTCCGAGATGACTCATTTTCGATAGCCTTCTGATTTACGTGAAGATAAATAGATGTAACAAGTTTGGTTGCCATGCATGAAACGGTTCTGTAGATATCGCGGTAACGGACGGACGTACGTACGGACATACGTACATGATGACGACAATACCCCTAGGCCAAAGTTGGCCGAGGGGTAAAAAACCAAAGTGATTTGGATAGGTGCAAACAAACATTCATTAGTTGTATACAAAACAAAGTGGCACCTAGACTGGACACAGAATGATTTCAAAATGCTAGGACTTGTCTTTACATTAAATTTGGCAGAAATGGTGGAGAGAAATTATAAAGACAAACTAAAAGAAATAGAAATAATTATAAAAATTTGGGCTCAACGATATTTGACACCGCTAGGAAGGATTGTTATTTTGAAGAGTCTTTTGATATCTAAATTGAACCATCTTTTTTCGTCGCTTCCGAATCCACCAACCCCAATGGTCGAGAAACTTCAAAAGGACATATTTTCATTTATATGGGACTCAAAACCTGACAAAATCTCACGCAAGGTTGCAAAACAGCCAACGAAGTTAGGGGGGCTGAATGTACCAGATATTTATTGCACCATGCAAGCACAAAAACTTTCATGGCTTAGACGGATACAAACTAGCAAACTGAAGTGGAGTAAAATATTACATACATACATACCTGAACATATAAATATTATACAGACTGGCCATACAGCATTGAAAGATATTGTAATCCCTTTGTTGAATAATGATTTTTGGAAAGATGTAATCTCAGCATATGCGGATTTTCAATATAAATATGTCCATAGTAACTCGGATAAGTTTTCTAGTGAATTAATATGGCTTAATGATAACTTTGTTATAAATGGAAGACCGTTTTATTATAAGCATTGGGATAAAGGCGGTGTGCGATTTGTAGACGATCTTTTGGATGAGTATGGCAATTTTTTATCAGTTAATGATTTTAACAGAATATTCAGTATCAATATTAACTATTTAGAATATATGGGAGTTTGTCAGACTATCAAAAAAGCAGCGACAAAAATGAATATAAATACATTAAAAAAACAAAAGGCGGCCCCACTTATACCACCACATATTTTCAAACTCCAAAAAGAAAAAAAAGGATGCAAAATTTACTATGACATATTATTATCGTCATCTTTTCACAAACGAAATGCTAATTTAAAATGGGAGACAATTTTTGGCAAAATTTACAGCGACAGAGAGTGGCAAACTATTAATCTTCTTCAAAAGAACTATAGGGAGGAAAAATATAAGTGGCTACATTATAAAATTATTAATGGCATATTAATAACGAATATTACTGCCAATAGATTAGATGCTAATGTCAGTAAAACATGTACCTTTTGCAAGGAGTTTACAGAAACGGTAATTCATCTTTTCTGTGAATGTAGTCATAAAACCAATATGGGAAGAAGTGGAAGGCTGGTTGAAAAATGCTGGAATCAAAATACAGTTTACTCCAGAGAAGGTAATATTGGGACTAGTAGGTCAAAATAATAAACCATTAGATTATCTACTTATAGTTATAAAATATTATATTTATAAAATGAAAGCCTGTAATCAGATTCCACATATACAAAGCATATTTAAACAATTAAAATATACTTACAATACTGATAGATTCATTAGATATAAAAATGGAGAGCAAAGAATATTTGACCAGTATTGGTCCACTCTCCACCTTCTCTTGGGAGATAACTGAATTTTTATAATACTTTCTCTGTTATTCACTATGAGAAGAACAATAACGATGCGCTTCATCCACAGACATGTATAATGTGTAAGAAAAAGGAAAAGCTTATATTTGTGACATATGATTGTAACATATATTGAATTTGATGTTCTCCTATGTGTGTGTGTGTGCAAGAAAATCAATAAAGTATTAAAAAAAAAAATAAAAAAAATAATTTGAAAACTTGATTCGATTCACTCCGAATTTTAAATGGAGATATTATGTTAGGGAATAGCTCTCAGGCCACTGATCTTGAGGTCACTAGGTCAAAGTTTCTATTAAATTTTACCTACTTATCAAAGGCAGTTACAGAGTTGTCTTCCCTTGGGGATCTTTAGGATTAGTCCCCTGTATTTCTGCAAGTTGAACTGTTGCTGGCTAGATTGAAGCCATTCTTTTAATAATGTTCCCCTCTTTATCTGGGGGAGGGCTCTTCATCATGTTTGTGAACTGTTCTGTTCAACACGGGGATCAAATAAAACCATGACCTTCAAGTCATATCAAGTTATTTCGAGTCTATTTGAAGATCCGACACACACATCCGCATGCCTGAATCCAAAATGGCAGCCCTGGTGGTTCACCACTTTGAATCACACTTCTTTATGCAATTTTGTCTGAAATGAATTTATTTCATGTCAAAAAAACTACCAGTATTTTCTTCTTTTGGCTTTTGTGAGTTTTTAACGTCGCTTTCAACAATATCTCTCGTCAACGTGACGAAGGCACCACCAGTTGTACTCCTGCTGCCAGTGGTGGATATGCGAGTTTATGGTTCGTTATTGTGTGGGGATTTCTTTTCTTCTAGATTTTATTCTCTATATTTAATCATAGTGCCATGTCCCAAACCCTAAACATTAACTTTCCCAAACTATTTCAACAGCATATGTAACAGCACAAATCTTAGTTGTGCAATTCTTACTTTTGTAAAGGGAGAGAACATTGCTACACCACAATTTGTTCATGCGGTGTTGATACGATTTTAAATATGGCTGCCATGGTGGCCATCTTTAATTTGCCAGTGAAATCTTGTCATTATTATTTTTCGGTAACTACTTCATGGATCTTTCTCAAATTTGGTACTCCGGTTCCCCTTTGGGTCTAGTTGTACAACATGTGTACTTTAGTCCAATTTGAGTATCCAATATGGCCACCAGGCGGCCATCTTGGATTTTCCCATGAAAATTTATCGCGATTTCTGAGGAACTACTGCATGGATCTTTCTCAAATTTGGTACACAGGTTCCCCTTGGGGTCTAGTTGTGCAAGATACCGTTTGTGGTCTGATTCAAAAATCCAACATGGCCACCTGGCCGCCATCTTGGATTTCTCGATGGAACATTGTTATCATGATTTCTTGGGAACTACTGTATGGATCTTTCTCAAATTTGGTACACAGGTTCCCCGTGGGGTCTAGTTGTGCATGATACCTTTCCTGCTTCGATTCGAAAATCCAATATGGCCACCAGGCAGCCATCTTGGATTTCCCCATGAAACATTGTTATCGTGATTTCTCAGGAAGTACTGCATGGATCTTTCTCAAATTTGGTACACAGGTTCCCCTTGGGGTCTAGTTGTACAAGATACCTTTTTCGGTCCGATTTGAAAATCCAATATGGCCGCTAGGTGGCCATCTTGCATTTCCCAATAAAACTTTATTGCAATTTCTCAGGAACCACTTCATGGATCTTTCTCAAATTTGGTACACAGGTTCCCCTTGGGGTCTAGGTGTGCAAGATACCTTTGTGGTCTGATTCAAAAATCCAATATGGCCACCACACGGTCATCTTGGATTTCCCCATGAAACATTGCGATTTCTCTGACAGGAAGTACTGCATGGATCTTTCTTAAATTTGGTACACAGGTTCCCCTTTGGGTCTAGTTGTGTAAGATATCTTTTGTGATTTGATTCGAAAATCCAATATGGCCACCAGGCGGCCATCTTGGAATTTCCAATGAAACGTTATCGCGATTTCTCAGGAACTACTGCATTGATCTTTCTCAAATGTGGTACACAGATTCCCCTTGGGGTCTAGTTGTACAAGATACCTTTTTCGGTCCGATTCGAAAATCCAATATGGCCGCTACGTGGCCATCTTGGATTTACCCATGAAACTTTATTGCTATTTCTCAGGAACCACTGCATGGCCCTCACGGAAAAAGGGCGCAATTAGGGCGCATTTAAGGCGCAAATAGGGCGCATGAATTGAGACAGCTAGGGCGCAGTTGGAGCGCAATTGGGGCGCGCGCCCTATTTGCGCCCCCAATTTTGCCATTAGACTCAATATGGCTAGGGCGCAAATTAGGGAGCGTTCCAAATATGTTAATTGCGCCTTATATGCGCCCTATTAGAGAATAGGGCGCAGTTGGGGCGCAGTGTCAGGGCGCAGTTGGGGCGCAATTAGGGCGCAGTTGGGGCGCGATTAGGGCGCACTCTCAGAACAATAGCATGAATGTTGTACTGATAGGGCGCAGTTGGGGCGCATTTGGGGCGCAGTTAGGGCGCAATTAGAGCGCACTTAGGGCGCAGTTGGGGCGCAGTTAGGGCGCAGTTGGGGAACAGAACAGTATACATGTACATAAATTGAAGATTTAAGGGGAAAGATTATTATTGGCATCTACCTAGCCTAAATAAATTTCATTTTACTCTGCAGGTACATATTATCTTCATCTACAATGTGCATTCATAATAATAATACTTTATTTAACGAGGAAGGACATTTGGCGAACCAATCTTACATGAGTTCCTTCATGGTTAGAATTACATTTATAAGAAAATATATGTGCATGTACTATGGTCAGCTGTTGTGGAATTGGTACATCAGGTCATCTGACACTTTCGCTCACTTTTTCTTGAGTTTTTTTCTTCAAATTACTTCTACACACATCTGAAACCCTTTACATTATCCCCTATCCACAAAACAGAGATAATTACTCACCAAAAATCTTGTTAAATGGGCATGAAATCTTCAAATTCAAAATGGTTCTTTGAAAACCAATATGTCTGCCTTTCTTTTGTTAATATCAGCCAATAAGATAAAGGTCATGTGACAGTTTTGACTAATCAGATAACATGCTATTGTGCAGTTATTAGGGCGCAGATAGGGCGCAGTTGGGGCGCAATTAGGGCGCAGTTGGGGCGCAATTAGGGCGCACTCTGAGAATAATAGCATGAATGATGTACATGTACTGGTTGGGCGCCGTCGGGGCGCAGATTAGAAGCGATTTCTTTTTCAAGTCTGATTTTTTTTATTGAAATAATGTTATTAAAATTAAGTATGAAAGTCCAAATTTCACATTAATGAATTTATAGCCCAGAATAGCGAATAAAGCAGACAGTCTGAACTTTTGGGGAAAACTTTTTTTATTAAGACATGCATGTACTTGTATGCATATGTGATTACTAGCTAAATGAATGTTGGTGAAAAAAAGTCCAGAAGGCACAAGTATACATATAGGGTTCACTCTGAATTTTAGATAAAATTGTTATGTCCAGAAGGTGCATTTAGGGCGCAGTCTGAGTTCTCGAAAAAGTAGTTATGTCCACAGGGCGCAGATAGGGCGCAATCTGAAGTTTGGAGAAAACATCTATGTCCACAGGGCGCAAGTAGGGCGCAGTCTGAATATCAACGAAAATTTCAAACTAAATAAGGTGCAGTTAGGGCGCGCGCCCTATCTCTAGCTTCTAGGGCGCATTCATGAAGGGCGCAATTAGGGCGCAGCAGGGTGGATGGGATGAAGAAATAGGGCGCAGTAGATAGACAAGGCGCAAGTAGGGCGCAATTGGGGCGCAGATGGGGCGCGCGCCCTATTTCCGTGAGGGGGATCTTTCTCAAATTTGGTACACAGGTTCCCCTTGGGGTCTAGTTGTGCAAGATACCTTTTGTGGTCTGATTCAAAAATCTAGTATGGTCACCACATGGCCATCTTGGATTTTCCCATGAAACATTATCGTGATTTCTCAGGAACTACTGCATGGATCTTTCTCAAATTTGGTACACAGGTTTCCCTTGGAGTCCAATTGTGCAAGATACCTTTTTTGGTCCAATATCCAGTATGGCCGCATCTTGAATTTCCCCTGAAATTTTATCATGGAATCTCAGGAAATTACTGCATGGATCATTTAGTGTTCAGGGGGGACAACAAAAGTTAGAAACTCATCTATTGCAGTCCTTTAGTAAAAATTTCTTACAGCTACTTTCTCCAGTTACAGCCAGATGAGCTACAGTGCCATGGCACTATCTTTACCTTTACAAGTCTGCTTAAAAGAGCATTTGCTCTTTCTGTTTAATTTTCCATGGTTGTGTTCAGTGAACTAAATTTGGCATGTGGTTCATGTGTGAAGATGTTTATTTGATGTTTATGTTGAAACCGAATCGGTTACTGGGTCATGTTGGTTGGGTTTGTGCAATCAAATGTAACCAATGAACTTTTTTCATGCAAATTATGAAGTGAACTCTGCAAACTTTCATAAAGCACTTTTAATGCCTCCTAATTATTCTGAAATACAAACAAACTTGAATCTGGTCAAGCAAATTTTTGTTCATTTCTCATTTCTGTAATTTTTTCGGCCATCCTGTACCTCAGTGAAACCGGTGAATACCGACACCCGGGTAAACCCACCAACCTCTAAATACTGACACCCCGTGGTCCAAATGCTGAAATTCAAAGTATTTTGAATCTCCATAAATCAGAACCCTGTCAAAACTGATGCTATAATCTAGCCCAAGCATGGTCCGTATACACAGGTTTAATTGTAACATGATACATTGTACTTGGTTTATGATCTATAATATTCCTGTAATTCCGGATCAGTGGGTTTCAGTATTACTTTGTCTCTCATATTAACCACCCAGCCAGGTTCCAAACCATAGAATATTTGTCGAGGATCCTTTCGCCTCAACAACATCTCGCGAAGTTCATCCTGGCTCATGTCTGGTAATGTGTAACCATATTTTTGGGCGAGTTCGATCCTGGCTTCCTTAATCTTCTCCGGGTCGGCAAGATAGCCTCGATTCTTGGGGTCCGAATAGTACTCTATTGCATCATGGGGAGGAAGCTTGCATCTTGGGATGGGCACACCTTTCTTGAAGAACTGAATCGGGTCTTTCATTGCGATAAGACACTTGGGGTCATAAAATCTTGTAGTGATAACACCTCCGCATCTCTCGATGGCTACGATCGTCAGTTCACTGGTCCACTGTACCTCAATGTTCAGCTTAGCCGCAAAGATATCCGCACCCTGAAATCGGAGACAGAACTTGGTTATCAGTTGACAACGAATGTAATCTGTATATGATACGGACAGGATATATACTAAATTGCAGCAAAGCCTGCTGTTTAGTTGTCATTTTTGTTGAAAACAGGGCTCCCACTGGCCCTATTTTTCCTTATATTTTCTGCTCTCCCTTATTTTTCCCTGTATTTTCTCAAATTTGACCGATTTTGCCCTATTATTCCTATATTTTCAGGATTACTGGTGCTTTTTCGCGCAGCTCTGACCTTGTATTGTCTTTATTGTGATACATTTTCACGAATAGTTGGCTTATTTGAATCCTCCAAAATAACAATGCGAGTCGACCGAGTCAAAAGTGTCCAAACTAAATTGTACCGTGTGTGGCTGGAGGGGATGAGTGAAGGCCAATGTCTTTGAGATTGTAATTAACAAGTAATTATCCCGGTTGGTAACTGAAATGCCCCGTTTTCTGGATTTTGCCCTATTATATTTGCCCTATATTTTGGTCATTATATCCCTAAATTTTGCCCTTTATTTTGGCTATGGGTCAGTGGGAGCTCAGTGATAACTCAAGACTTAATTTTACAGAAACTATCTTTTATTTCTCGTTGTTTGTATTTTTTTCTCAATATCAAGACCAACTGTGTTGACCTCTGTTAAATTAATCCCAACCTCAAACTCCTATCTAGTTGATCCTGACGTCAATCCTGGTCAGTGTGATGTTAATCCTGACCTCTAATCCTGTCTTGACCTCATCTGTCAAGAATATCTGTCAAATTAACCACACCTCAACCCTGATTACTCAATCCCAAATTACACTGACTTACACATTTGTCGGGTTTATCCTGAACTCAATCATTGGGCAGACCTCATCTGTCAAATTAAGCCAGACTTCAATTATAGATTGTGTTGACTTCATGTCAATTGAATCTGGACATCAGTGTCCTGCACTGTTGGTTTTGTCCCTCAAATTATTCCCACTTATGACCTTCTCTCTTCTGTTTATCCTATCCTCAATCCTTACCATGCTGATCTTCTCTACCAAGTTAATTTGGTCAGACTTCAATCCTTGTGCTGGTCTCCTCTGTCCAATGAATCTCTTTCTCAATCCCCGATTCTGTTTCTCATCTGAAAATTTTATTGATCCTTGATTGTGGCAATCTCATCTGTCCAATGAATCTCACCCTCAATCCCAAATTCTGTTTACCTCATCTGTCAAATTAATTTTGACCTCAACCCATCATTATGCTGACTCGTCTGTCAAATGAATCCCGACCTCAATCCCTGATTAGGCTGACCTCATCTGTTGAACAAATCTTGACCTCAATCCCTGATTTTGTTCATCTTGTCTCTCAAATTAATCGTTCATTATGTTGATCTCATCGGTCGAATGAATCCCGACCTCAACCCCTCATTATGCTGACCTCATCTGTTGAACGAATCCTGATCTGAATCCCTGATTATGCTGACCTCATCTGTTGAACGAATGCTGATCTGAATCCCTGATTATGCTGACCTCATCTGTTGAACGAATCCTGACCTCAATCTCAAGGTTTTGTTCACCTTGTCTGTCAAATGAATTCTGATCTCAATCCCGGACTGTGTTTACCTCACCTGCCATAGTAATTCCTGGATCTCAATCCCTGATTATGTGGACCATATCTGTTGAACGAATCCTGATCTAAATCCATGGTTTTGTTCACCTTGTCTGTCAAACTAATCCTGACCTCAATCCCGGATTGTGTTTATCTCGCCTGTCAAATTAATCGGAAACTCAGTCCTTGATTATGTTTACCTTGTTCATTCAGTCAACCTTAAATGTCAAATTAATCCTGGACCCAGTCCTTGATTATGCCGACCATCCGTGGAATGAATCCTGATCTCAATCCCTGGTTATGCTGACCTCATCTGTTGCACGAATCCCGACCTCAATCCCTGGTTTTGTTCACCTTGTCTGTCAAATTAATCCTGAACTCAATCCCTGATTATTTTTACCTCACCTATCAAAATAATCCTGAACCCAATCACTGGTTATGCTGACCTCATCTGTTGAATGAATCTGGATCTCGATCCCTGATTATGCTAACCTCATCTGTTGAATGAATCCAGACTTCAATCCCTGGTTATGCTGACCTCATCTGTTGAATGAATTCTGACCTCGATCCTTGATTATGCTGAACTCATCTGTTGAATGAATCCAGACTTCAATCCCTGGTTATGCTGACCTCATCTGTTGAACGAATCCTGACCTCAATCCCTGGTTTTGTTCACCTTGTCTGTCAAATTAATCCAGACCTCAATCCCTGACTGTGTTTATCGCACCTGTCAAATTAATCAGAACCTCAGTCCCTGACCATCTTTACCTCGTCCACTTGGTCAACCTGAAATGTCAGATTAATCCTGGACCCAATCCATGAGTATGCGAACCTCATCTGCCGAATAAATTTGGATTCAGTCCACCTTAAACGTCAAATTAATCCTGGACTCAGTCCCTGATTATGCTGACCATCTGTTTAACGAATCCTGACCTCAATCCCTGGTTTTGTTCACCTTGTCTCAGAAACTAATCTTGACCCCAATGCCCGATTGTGTTTATCCCACATGTCAAATTTACCAGAACCTCAATCCTCGATGGTGATTTCTCCATGGGTCAAATTAATCCTGACCTCGATCCCTGATTGTGTTTACCTCATCAGTCTAGTTAATGCTGACCTTGATCCCTGATTGTATTCACCTCATCAGTCAAGTTAATCCTGACCTTGATCCCTGATTGTGTTTACCTCATCAGTCTAGTTAATCCTGACCTCGATCCCTGATTGTGTTTACCTCATCAGTCAAGTTAAGCCGGACCTCAATCCCTGATTGTGTTTACCTCATCAGTCAAGTTAATCCTGACCTCAATCCCTGATTATGTTTACCTCATCAGTCAAGTTAATCCTGACCTCGATCCCTGATTGTGTTTACCTCATCAGTCAAGTTAATCCAGACCTCGATCTTCGATTATGTTGACCTTGTCAGTCAAGTTAAGCCTGACCTCAGTCACTGATTGTGTTTACCTCATCAGTCAAGTTAATCCCATACTGTTTCCTGATCACATCCACGTTGACCAGTTTGGTGTTGCTTATCGAGGTCATATCAATGGGCTCCGTGGGATCAAGACGACCCAGATCCACCATTCTCTGTATTTGTAACAGGGACACTGGCAGATACTGTCTTCTGAGGCTGTCAAAATTAAAGCAATTTTTAGTATCAAACAATTATACAGATACTCTGTTGCACAGGTCAGCATCTTATTGCCAAAGATTTAAAACAAAGTTTGAAGGTCATAGGATTGATTCTCAAAAGGGAGATTACTTTTTATAAAGTACCGATACATGTGCTCAACAAAGTCAGTGTTATCCGGAGAATAATTGGATACTGACATCAGTTTACTTAATCGCTTACAACCAACAACTGTATCTCCAAAATAATTAGAAATTACTGTAACTAATATAAACAATACACTTCTTTTGTTGTGATTGTGTAATATGGATATTTATTTTCACATGTGTAAGTGCTTTTCATGGAAGAGTTGTCCCCCTTCAATCATCCAGCCAAGCACCAAAATTCAATACACTTTCTGAAAATGAACCCCAGGGCTAGAGGCAAACCACTAATTGTTGCGAAGGTGAACCAGGGTCCACCCTGTACAAAAGATGACCTTTTCTTTTCAGGCTAGAAGAGGGGGCCTCCAACTTATGTTGATTCATGTTGTAGTTTTGATATACATTTACTTTCTTATACCAACATGAGCAGCTTAAATATTGTAAGCCTTACTGGTGATTCAAGTAGTATGGCTCTTTGGGTATCTTCAGATAGAATGGGGTTTGACCGCCCTCAAAACCCAGACGTGGCAAGTTCATGTTCTGACCCTGACCTTTTGACCCTCTTCCATGATGTCTGCCTTTCTTTAAGCCTCGTCTCCTTCGTTCCTATTTAAAATAAGATAAATATGTCATTGTTAAATGTCCACATAGTGCACTATGTGCCACTATTCTCTCAAACATCTCTTGCTAAACGAGAGCGGAGAACAATGAGAAATCGAGTGTCATCAGCCTTATATACAGATATGTGTGAACTTTCACTGCTCTGAGAAAAGATGGTTCTCATATATTACCAGAAAACCTGTTCCCTTGAAATGCGGGAGAGTAAGGGAATGAGGAAACTCACAAATTATTGTTCAACATTCCTGTTTCTGCATAGATAATTTACTGTTTCTCCTCAGCCCTGACACTACATGTACCACAAAGATGTTTGTTGTGTCGATTATGTGAGTTGATCATTTCCATTTTTATTCGGCACAAATGGCGTGTGTGAAGTTTCAGCTGATTGTACCCCTACTCCATATGGCCAAAGCAAGGACGTGCATTTTCCATTGAATGGCAAGGGCTAAGTTAGCTACGAAATGTAGGTCTTTACCATCCACCGAGGGTGTAAATCATCCGAGTGCTACGATAAGAGATTTACACATGTACAAACTGGGGTTTGGGTTGGGGTGACACTTTACCTTGAGTTTACTGGGAGTCTTCAGGTCGGTTGTAAGCCAAAGGCATATAAAGATCATTTAAATCACAGTACATATCGCATGTGCGCATACATCTAAAACTCCAATTCAGAGGGCTTGTGTTTCCAGGCCTTGTTGAGGCCGTTCTTAAAACTGTTGATGGATTCCGAATTCACAACTTCACTAAAGGCAGGGCATTCCAAGGGTCTACCGTTCTCATACACAAACTGTCAAGTCGTGTTGGTACGACATTGCTGTTTCTTAAGTTCGAGATTATGCATCTCACGTCTGTAGTAAAGGGTGGGCAAGTCGAGCTCAAATAGCCGCTCATGATAGGAAAGGTGCTTCAGCTCAGGAACACACTTAGTAGCCCGGCGCTGCACATTTTCTATTGCTTTGTCCTTCTTTAGATGCGGGGACCAGACTACTGTTGCATACTCAAGGTGTGGACGAACAAGGGTTTGTATAAAGAGAGAAACATATCTGGGCAAATTTGACAGGTCCAAATGTCCGTCTTTTACCACTGGTCTAACCAATAAGATGCATCAATATACTCAAAAGTCATACAAATACTCACAACCTAAGCTTTATAGCTCAAGCATTTTGGACGAGATTTTTACAAAATCAGCATTCCTCTTCACTTCATATGCATTTGTCAACCCTCGAGGAGCCATCTTTCACTGTCTTCTGCTCCGTGCTGTCATGTGACTAGTCATGTGACCACTCACAAGGCTTGCTGAACTATGTCACATGATTAGTCACATGACAATCCAGAGTGAAGGTACTAAAGCTGGCCCAAGTAAACCTTGCTGCTCCAAAACAACCCATGATGCAATGCATATCATTAACAACCTGCTCAGGGGCTGATATGCAGGCGCAAGCTGGCATATTCAATCCCAGCCCCCAATCGATTTCCGTCTATTACAATGTGTGGAGGCGGGCGAATCTATCCCCTTCGAGCCCAGAACAGCCTCTTTACTCGAGATGATGTCATGAATCTATACCAGCCAGTACTCTTCGTTATATTTGTTCCTGTTTAGCTTTCGATATACATCATATTTGCACGTTAACGCTGTAAATTCAATTCACGATACTCTAACAAATACTGCAGGCTGAACGACGGTAGTAGAGTATTGGAACTACTGCATGGCCAAGGAAGCTCTTTAGGATTGATCAGGTCATAGATAAACAAATGTACATGCTCTATCAAGGTCAACATAGTCCAATAAAATGGATCGTTCAGGCTCTTGTTTAATATGCTTTAGTTATCGGAAGCCAGAACGTCCTATACAAAATGTCATTTTGTCCATGGGAGCCACACAGACCACCACACCGACCCCTAAAAATCCACTGTTTTTGTCGAAATACAGCAAAGACATGTCTACTCACCATGCAAAAACTTATCTTTGGTATGTTTTCATCCAAGTCGCACCACTATTATGGATGGGTCCGCAATAAATTATATCAAACCGTCAAAGTTAGTGTGTGATAAAATCAGCGGGCAGTTTCTCTGCCGGAAGCATGGCTTCTCCCTGATAGTAAGAGGTTAAAAGAATCGAAACGAGGCCACAAACACCACGTGACACAGCCCGCAGTCAAGGTTCATATGCGAAATGGACTAGCACGGACACTGACCAAAAAGGGGCTAATGCCACATTGGTCATTTGCAAATCAATAAAGTGACACCAGCTTTCCGCGAGAAAATTCTAACATGTAATATTTGGGGGGGGGGGGGGGGAACGTTGAAATATGTCTTTGAAATGAGGGCCTGCAACAGTAATATATTGTTGGGAGTAAATCTACTTCATTCTAACGAATATCGCTCCGTATCATCCCTTATGGGCGTCAATATTTCAATAGGCCTGTAGGCCAAATTTTCCTTTTCAAATAGTATAAAATATGAGGAGTTCCCTAATGCGGATAACGATATATATAGGCTAACTGGCCTATCACTCATTGGTCGGTTGACCTATATATGCGAACTGACATATATACGCAACTTCGTGGGATTTCCCGGACCTGCCAAGGACTAAATGACGTTTTCTATAGGACGTTCTGGCTCCCGATAACTCCAGCATATTAAGGAAGAGCCTGAACGATCCATTTTATTGGATTAAAGGTGAACTGAAAAGCTTTCCAATGTTCTGTTAAAATGTCATAAAACAAGAACTTCTATAGTTGTTACAAATATGTGTGATAATAGTTTTGTGGGTTATTGTTTTATTTTGGGTACCGGTATATGAGAAGTCAAAACTTATACCACCAGAAAACGAGAACCAGAACGTCATCGCTTGCCTCCCGTTGTTTTTGGAACGTCATGACGTTATAGTGGCCCTCGTTCATTCATCCGACGTAGCATGACGTCACATTTAAATAAAACTTGAATGAAGGAGACCACTATAACGTCATAACGTTCTACAAACCAAGAGAGACAAGCGATGCAAGTTTTCAAGACGGATTTATAACAGGATAACTTAAATATTGTTATTAGTACAATTTTGCAAAATATATTTGCCCCAAAAACGTACAAAAATTATGTCACATAAGACAAGAGGTATATAAGCAACATTTTAGATAAAATTAAAAGCTTTGCAGTTCACCTAAGATCAACAGCAATGAAATATATGATGCATTGGTTCTTTAACCACTGTGGGCAGTCTGTGACAGCCCTTCTCAGAATGTTTACATCAGAAAAGGCAGTGAACAATGACATGCCTGGAAGTTTGTTATGAGACAGCAAGGTTTATTTTTTATCATTGACTGAAGTATTCAACCCAACCTGTCACAATGTAACGGAAATTGGCACCTTGTAGATCCCATAATGATCCAAATTTTGCAAGCTAAAATACAAACTGACAGGTTTTTGAAGTACAGACTTCAGTGATTATCCGATTAAATTAACTCCAAATTAATGTTTTACCGGTTTTCGAGATCCAGGGAGGTCTTTAATGTTGTTCATGGCCACACGGGGCATGCTTCTCAGCATCCGCAAAGCTTTCTCTATCGAAGCCATGCTGGAACAAGAAGAGTTTGTCAAGGGAGACCACTCCATACAATTCAACTTGGTTTAAACAGTTTATTTGACGACAGGAGCGCAATAAGCCGAACTTATTAGTGCGTCTCCCAGTAAATGTACAGGAAATACATAGTGACAGATGCATAATATAGACTTATAAATATACGGAAGTCAAAGGGAATTACATAAGATAAATGAATGAACAAAATACAGTTCAAAAGAAATATAAACTCAAATATCAAAAGAGTCAGGGAGCCCGGGGAGGGGTGTCAGAAAAAGTAATATCGAGTGATCACAAAAAAAGTAATCGATGGTCACGAATAAATCGCCAGTTACAATTCAACTTAAGTTGAAGAAAAGGCGAACTGCTTCAAAATATACCTGGAGCGAGTACATTCATCTAGACTTAATCATTAATATGAAAATCTAAAAAAACATCTGCCAGTTGATACTGGGCATTCTTTACCAATCTTGAGAAAAACCCTGACTACCACAATGTGTGACTAATTACCACAAAGTTAACACAAAGTACATATCACATAGTCACCTCTGGTGATGTTTAAACACAATTAAACTCCATAAATAACATTGTTTGTTAAAAAGAAAAAAATAATCATAATTTCTTTTTGCCATAAAACATGCTATCTATTTCGTCTCATTTCCGTCAATTACATAATTGTGTTTAATCTTGAGCGATATGACCCCCGCCACATATCACCAAGAAATTACCACAAAGTGACTAATTAAATCGGGGATGGGACCGGGGGGTTTTCCCCCTCTGGCGAAGCAGGGAGTTTGAGAGGTCCTCTCCCGGATTTATTTTCTCGAAATTTACCTGTCATTTTACGTACTTTGGCGCATTTTCACAGAAGATATTAAGGTGAATATTTCACAACTTCCGCCTTTCTAAGTCTTAAATAAAGTCTAACTAAAATAAATAAAAAATCTTCCTTACATATTGGTGTTCAGATGAAACCATCTCGTCAGTTTAATTCAAAGTCAACTTCTAACTTCATTAGCTTTGAAAAAGTTGGAAGTATCTCCAACGAAACGTCAGCATAAATACCCTCAACTGTACTATGTAGATCATTAGCTTTGAAAAAGTTGGAAGTATCTCCAACGAAACGTCAGCTCCACAGCAATAAAGAAGTTGTTATCCATAGAATAGCCTTGTGTTTTAACACTTCTGTTAGATAACGATGTGTAAGTTAATTGTTGCATCAATGCTAATGGTCGCGCTGACATGGTATTTCTTGGTACAGAATTGACTGCTTGATTGGACAGCTCTTTTTATGCCCGACCAACTTTGTCATGGTCAAGATGTGTGTTCGACCAGCAGAACGTGTCCGGCCACATCTGTACCATGAAATAGCTGGTCAGCGCGACCATATCCTTCTTACAGAGAAGATGTGGGTGTCAAACGGGGCAATTTCCGGAGCAAATTAAGATTTTTTTTTCTTTGAAAGAGAAAGGCGGATATCATATGGAAATGATAATTCACGAAGATTGTGCTGGAGTTAAAACTAAAGCAGATAGAACAAATACTGAGAGGACACTTTGCATGAAACTGCAATTTAAAGCAAGTCACGACAAGGAGGAAATAGTGGGGTCGGGG